>JARKIF010000349.1:0-26408 GCA_029378245.1 Roridomyces roridus | reverse complement strand
TCAAAGTCATCGCCGCCCCTGCGTTGTTGTAGTCGTCTTCCCCCTCATCCTGCTCGAGCAATTCTCGTGCAGTCAGGGCATGCGCTAGACGTGAAGGACCCGCGTGTCCGGTAGACCTCGGTTTGCGTGGAGATGGCACATCGTCAAACTCTGACCGAGATCCACGCGAAACCGGGCGTGCAGATGTGGCAGTGGTCTCGCGTGGGGCAGTCGGTAGTTTACTGGACCTGATGCCCCGTTTAGTGTTTAGTACTGCGAATAAGTGGCATGAACGTACTATCGACGAGTTCCATGGACAACTCCTCATCCTCCTCGACAGGTTCTTCCTGCACATCTTTCGACTTTCTGCGACGACGCGGAGGAGATTGAGAGTTGGCTTGTTTCAAAACGCGGTCGAATGGCTCGAAGCCGTCTGAAGTGCGCTCGACGCGTTTGATGCTGAACCCCGTTTTCTTGCCGGTTGCGGGATCGTTGCGGTAAGGGATGTGAGCTTTTGCTGGCTTGGAGGGTGTATGCGCCATGAGCAAGAACCGTTGCGGTAGAGCCTATGTTTGGAGACAAAGTCGATCAGTGTCGTTATCCGGATCTCGGATCAACGGCCGTCGGCCATATAAAAACTCGGCTGACTAGAGAAAAATTGGCAACTCGCCCACCCATGCCCTCACCCGCTCTCCAGCAAAACCCCGCTGACGCTCTCAAGTTCCTCGCATCGCACTATCAGCGCAAGGATGGACTGTCTGTCTCGGACCTCATGGACTCGCGCATCCACGGCGGTTGACATACAACGATTTCTTGCTGCTCCCTGGCAAAATCGACTTTGCCGCCTCCGAGGTCGTCACTGAGAGCCGCATAACCCGAATGTGGTCCTCAAGACTCCCTTCATGAGTAGTCCCATGGACACCGTCACGGAGGATTCAATGGCCATTGCATGCGGCGTATGCATACTCTTTTTTTCATTAATTTTTCCTCATGTTGTTCTATCCCGCTCCTCGGGGTATCGGCGTCATCCACCACAACCAGACCGCCGAAGACCAGCAGCCATGGTCCGTGCCGTGAAACGCCATGAAAACGGATTTATCACCAACCCCGTTGTGCTCTCCCCTCCCACTCTGTCGAAGACGTCCTCGACATCAAGGCACGCCTTGGATTCTGTGGCATCCCCATCACAGGTTCGTCCACGTTTCCTTCCCCCGTCGCCGGATGAGCAACTTTTATTTCATAACCTTCGTTCTGCCGAGCCAACGCGTTTTACGCGTGATGTGCGGAGACTATCTATGACCTCTGATTTTTACCTTGTCCCCTTGTTTTATAATTGTTTCACCGACGCATTTCTCCTTTCCCTCAAGACACTGTTCTCTAGGCGGAAAGCTCGTCGGCATCGGTCCACTTCGCGCGACGTTCAACTTCCGCGACGTCACCGTGGCCCCGGTCCGATGTGATGACGCGGACACTTGTTACTGCACAGCAGGAGTCACCTCCTTGAAGCAACGACATCCTTCGCGACTCGAAAAAGGGCAAAGCTTCCCATCGGTCGACTCGGAGGGTCGTCTCGTCTCCTTCTCGCTCGTTCCGACCTGCTCAAAAACCAATCCTATCCCCTCTGCTTCCCAAGAACCCGAGAGCAAGCAGCTTTACGCCGCTGCTGCCATTGGCACGCGTCCGTCCGACCGTGATCGCCCTGGCCCTTCTCGTCGCCGCTGGCCTTGACATGTGGTGATCGACCTCTTCGCAGGGCAACTCTATCTATCAGATGGAGATGGTCGCGTGGATCAAGGCGACGTACCCCAAGCTCGAGGTCATTGCTGGCAACGTCGTCACCCTGGAGCAAGCCGCCTCGCTCATTGCTGCCGGTGCCGACGGGCTTCGCGTGGTATGGGCTCGGGTTCGATTTGCATCACCCCAGGAGGTTATGGCTGTTGGCCGTCCTCAGAGCCACTGCCGTCTACGCTGTTGCCGAGTTTGCGAACCGGTTTGGCGTCCCCTGTTATAGCATGATGGTGGGATCTCCAATGTCGGGCACATTGTCAAGGCTCTTGCGCTTGGTGCTGGTGCTGTGAGGATGGGTGGTCTGCTTGCGGGCACGGAGGAGGCGCCGGCGAGTACTTTTACCACGAGGGCAAGCGTGTCAAGACGTATCGTGGTATGGGCTCGCTCGAGGCGATGGAGCAGGCAGAGCAAGGTTACCGGCAAGGGCCAAGAAGAGCACCACGCTTGACAATGCTGCCACGTCGCGGTACTTTTCGGAGGCCAGTGCGGTCAAGGTCGCGCAGGGTGTGAGCGGGGACGTGCAGGACAAGGGGAGCGTCAAGGCATTCCTGCCTTACTTGCATGTCGGTGTGCAACATTCCCTGCAGGATATCGGTGTGCGGAGCATCTCTGAGCTGCGTGAAGGGGTCAATGCGGGTGATGTCCGGTTTGAGCTGCGTACGGCGAGCGCGCAGGTAGAGGGTGGGGGTGAATGGGCTCGAGTCGTATAAGAAGCGACTTTTTGCGACTGTTTGAATGTTGTAGCCATAGCTGAAATACTATGTGTATCATATTTGCAATCAGTTCATCAAAAACGCGCTCATCATCTACCACCATGGACGTCGACTCGATTCCGGTCAGCTCCTTCGAGAGAGAAAAAGTAGGCGTTCATTTCGCGTGGTAGCCAACTTGTTTCTCATGTGTGTAGACGGCTCCGTTCCTCATCCGCACATTCCTGAAAATCGGTGGATTCCATCGAATCACACTCTTCGAGGACGGGACTCTACCGACGACGGATGAGCAGCAACTCTTTGCCTGGTGCGTCCCTTATCTAACTCTCTTTCTCTCAAAAAAATAATCTACTTGTTTCAGGAAAGACGCAACGCTCCGTGAAGTTCTAACCACTCTACGCAACACCGCGCCCCACGTTGCAGAATACCGACACCCTCTCGCCCGTTTCTCCTTCCGGGCCGTGTACGTCGAGCAAGGCAGCCGTGGGCGCTTTGCCTCAAAAGACCTCGGTGTCGTCTACTCGCGCGACATTCTCGGCGAACCAGGCACTCTCACATCCACTGCACCCGTCTTCTTGCTGGTGGAGACGACAGCACTCCTGACGACAAGACGCTCGACGACCTACGTTTCGTCCCTGGGGATTTTCTGCTCGTGGCCGTCCTGCTCCCGAAAAACGTGACGATGCCGAGTGAGATCAGCATCAAAGGCAGCGCGTCGGCACCCAATGCTGCTGCTGCTGCTCCTAATGGATGGCGTCCTGCTGCTGGTGGTCCTGGTGGTGCTAGAGGGGACAATGGATGGGGAGGGTTGGGCTCTTCTGGTGGGCCCCCGGGTGGGGCTGGACGCGGGGGCGGGCATTGGCGGGGCGATTCAAGTGGATTGTCGACGAGAGGTGGCGGTGTTGGACGTGGCGGTAACCGGGACAGGGAAATGGACCTCGACCGGCGTGTTCCGCCTCCTCGGCGAGGAGGTAGAGATTCCCCGCCCCATCGCGGCGGTGGACGAGGGAGGAGGGGAGAGCGGGATTCGCGCTCACGATCACCACCGAGGAGGAGACGGGATTAGTGAGTCGCTAACACTGTTTTTTGAATGCAATTGTATTTTTGTCCGCGAAGGGAATGTTTACAACCTTTTTGGGAAAAGACATGACTGAATTGAAAGCCTCTTGCCCTTTCCCCACATGCCCGTCCAGCGTAGTGAGTCTGCCTACTCTTCCAGTTGCATTACTGACGACGTAGACCCTAAACTCTCGGTACAAGTCCTTCCAGAACTCGTTCCTCCCTAACTCGCCACAGGAAGGAGAACGATTCGCTTTAGCTCTAGGACTGGAGAACAAACCCGATCTTTTCAAAAACTGCAAAGTGAGATTCTCATCCTCCTCCTCCATTTGAATGTCCCTTACATCCATCGTCAGGAAATATTCCGCCGTCGGGCCGACAAACACTTTGACCTAACCGTCCACCCCGCAGAGCAAAAAGCCGCCATGCTCGAGTTCATACAAGATGTCACCTCTGTTTTCCCGGGCTACTTCAATGCCGGGATACACAGCAACATTGAGGAGCGCGTTAATGCGCTCCGGGGCTATGCGATTAGTTATTTGCAAAAGAGTGGGAACTTGAAGATTGATGCTGGGAGGCAGGTGAGCTAGTAAATGAATCGAAAGCCTTGACCGCAGGTTGATGTGTGTGGTACAAGGGAGGACGCAAGGTGAAGGAGCCGAGTCCGGAAGTGATCATCCCAATACCGTCGCGTCCGCAGCCAAAGCCTGCATACCGAGGCGCAGATACGAACGAGAATAAAGATGATGAGGTCAAGACGGCCAAAAAGCCCCAGCACTTTCGTCGTCCGAGTCCCCCCGTGGAGGTGGCCAAGCCAACTACCCCAGTCGACTGCACCGTGACAGGCAACGACAGCTCCGAACCACCTACCCCCGTCACGGTCGTACCCCCGCTCCCAAGCGACTGGGTCGCAGCCTTCCTAGCCCAATGCCAACCACGCATGCCGCACCTCGCCGCCGCCTTCTGCAAAGCAGGTGTTCGATCTAGGGAACATATCATGGGCATGGCAAAGTGGAAAGAGGAAAAGTTGCGCAAATTCCTGGCCGCGCAGATAACCACCTCGGCGTTGGAAGAAGAAACCATTGTCGTCGCGCTCGAGAAGCTGAACTGAACTGAATCACGCCCACGTGACTACGCTCAAACATTAGGTGCTCCTCCTCCTCTGTAGTTACAAAATAAGATATATGTATAGTGCTCCGAATGTTCATGTTCTACGTCGAAATCAAAACTCCTACAGTCAAAGCTAGGCACAAAACCCCAAGTAATATTGACCTGCGATTCGGTCGTGAATGTGCAAACATCTCCATCCACAGCAGAGGTCCAAATACGACACACGCGGTGTAAAACTGCACGAAAGATGAGTAATAGGGAGAAAGGAGATGATGGAAACATACGACTCGTATTCCTTTAAGGAATAGGAACGGGTACTCGTCCACCCGTGGCCTGACTAGGCGCGGTTTCTCGCCCGATGGACTTGGTACGACGTATGGATGTGTGAACATGACCCAGATGGAATACAGGGCAACGGAGAAGAAGTGGTACGCTAGCAGCGCGGGTGATGGTACGATCCTACATGGGTTTCAGTACCAGGAAAAAATGGGACGGAGAAAGTACAAACGCGGAAAGGATGGATACAGGTCCGTTGATACATTCACCACCAAGTTCAAAGTATTTGAAGCAACCGGTCCTCAGTACCTCGAGTTCTGGGGCTACAACGCGCGTTAAACACCGTGGAGTCAGGTCGAGAGAAAAACTCACCATCCGCACCAAACAAATCATACAACGCCACACTCAGCATATTAACCGTCGACGCAAGCGGCTTGCGATCCTCGAACCACCGATCAAGCACAGGCGTAATCCGGTCCCAGTCCCGCAGGTCCGACACGGAAGCAAGCAGGGGAGCAAGGATGGCCACGTCGTTCAGCGCAACAGTCATCCCACCACCCGTCAATGGATGTCGCATATTCCATGAATCACCGATGAGAATGATGCCAGGTTTCGTTGACGCGCTGCCTTGCGGTGCGGAAGGCAGGTACGAGTTGGGCATCCGCCGCAAGCGGTCTGTGTCGAGTGCGATTTTAAGGGGTAGTTGGACGGATGAGGGGAGTTGAGGGGCGATGTGGGTGAGGATATGTGTCTTTGATCCATTGAGCCACCGGGAAATTAGACGGAGAGAAAAACACACCTTGAGATCATCGGGGACGGGTTGTTTGACATCTATGAGGATGCGGGTATCGTGTTTGGAAATCTGGTATAGCAGCACAGGGCCGGATCCTCTTATGAGGGCAACAGTGCCATAGTTTGGGAGGGGCAGCACGGCATCCTTGAGCACCGCACCGACGAAATGACTTTTCACGACGGGCTTCATCGCCGTCGGACGCAAAACAGCGGAACGGAAGTTGGAGTAGCATCCGTCCGCGATGATGACCAGACTGGCATAAAAGGAGCGCTTCTCCTCCAAGCCCTTGAGAGTCGCACGGACCCCAAGGACTTTTCGCGCAGAAGAAGAATCCTCGATGAGGTCGGTAACAGTCCCCTCGATGAGGTCCACACAAGGTGCCCTGCGCACGGCAGCTCGGAGGTTCATGATGAGACGCCCATGGTGGAACGAACGCCCTTCGTGCTTGCCAGGGTACGGAATTTCGACGATTTTGCCGGCGTCGCAGACACAGTAGCCCTTGACGGTCGCCGCGTCGATGTTTTCGAGCACAGACTCGAGCCCAATTTTTCGTAGAGCGAGCACACCTCCGGGCTGCATGAGCTCGCCTACGATACGGTCGGGTTCGTCGAGGGAGCGTTCTATGACCGCAATGCGCAGAGGGGAGGCGCGTTTGACGGTAGCGAGAGCATGGGCGAGGGAGGAGCCAGCAACGCCAGCGCCGACGACGAGGATATCGTAACCGTCTTCTGCCATGGGAGTAACACGGAGGGGCTCCCAGACCGACGCGCCATAAATATTTTACCAAGTGGAACCATTTTGTGTGTGTGCGTGTTTGGTGATCACGGCTAGCTCGGCAAAAATTCCAGGCTTCATACAAAAACAGTCTCGATCTAAGTACCGACAATCTCGCCCTACATCTTCACTGCATTCCTCCATACGCATCGTCCAGATCACCCGATTGGCGGTGCCCAGGCTGCAGGGCAGCTGGGTGGTTTCCCTGGTAGTCGTACGCGACTTGCTGCGCTTCTGACGGATAGCCATAGTGTGGATGGGGCGAATAGACTTGCTGCTGCTGCTGCGGGTAGTATACCTCTGGGTATATCGCTGCGCTTGGGCTCGCGTAGGTCATCTCTGGGTATGCTGGCGCTGACATCTTCTCCTCCATTTGCGGCGTCTCCTGAGCTATCATGGCCGACCGACGGAACTCGAAAGGTTCAAAATTCACCGACTCGGACTCGCGCTCGCGACGACGGTTCCAGCGGCGCTAATGCACAGGTTCAGTTTACTGCGACTCGCATCCAAAAGGAAACTCACGAGGAAGAATCCTACAAGGATACAAACGATCACGATACCAGCCAGGGTGCCAAATACCGCCCCAGCAATCTTGCCTCCATTTCCTGTGGAGCTGGCAGACGCAGACGCAGATGCGGACGTTGCACGAGCAGCTTGCTCCGTTCCCGAGGGCGTGGAACTGGCTCTGGTGGGCGTTGCACTGAGGGTGGGCGTGGTCGTAGGACTCTGTTCGTATCTTAGCGTGAAATTCAGCTACCTCTTGACCCACGACTCACAGTGGTGGCAGCAGCAATCGAGGAAGTTGTGGGTATCGGTGTAGCCGATGTCTTTCGAGGCATTCAGAAACGACTTGAATGAATGTATAACAGACGTACGAGGCTAGGCGAGGTATTACTCGGAAACAAAGACGCGACAATCGAGTCGATTCCACCCAGTGGAGCTCCGTCTGCCGAAGTAGTCGTTGGGACGGCAGCAGCAGCAGAGGTAGCGGTAGCCGTTGCTGTTGGGGCTGCAGTTGTAGTTGGAGCTGCTGGGGCCGCAGCCGCTGGGGTCGTCAGAGTCGACGTAGCTGCAGTTTGCAGACCAGCTGTGCTCGTCGTCGTATCGTCGTCGGAAGGACCGAAAGGGTCTGCACGCGTTAATCAACTTCTCGCTCTGGAAGCGCGAACGATGCCGCTCACTGAAAGGGTTAAAGAATTGTCTGGCAATGACGGGCATCGTAAAGAGCGTGGTAGAGGGAGAGAGAAAGGATTTAGTTTCTTGATCGCGCTCGTTCCGAAACGGGGTTTCAAGAGAACCTCTTTTTGGCAATTGCCGTAGCCCGGGCTACCAAGTTTGAAAATTTAAAAGAAATATGAATTAGTGTCGTCGAGCTACATGTAGCAATATTACGACCGGCCACCCTTCTTTTTCTTATTCACCACCTTGAATCCGCCCCATTCCGACGAAGCAGGCGGCTTTGGCTGCGCCTTGACCACGTCGGCAATGGACACAGGCTTCCCAGCACCCGCTCCAGAAGCTGAAGCGCCTTTCGGTCGCGATGCCGCATCCACCTTGCGTTTGCTCACAAACTCGGCCGCAAACCGACGTCCGTCCAGTGTGGTACTGTTGGCGTAGATAAGATCAGATATCAGCTCCACCGTGGACACATCCGGATCCAGGGGGAACGAGAGCAGCATCGACATGATCTCCTCGACTGGAAAATCATTAGACCTTGACATGAATTATTTGTCGCTATCGTACCGTTGACCGAGTTATTCAAACCCTTGAGAGAATCATTGAGCCACCGGATAAAGTCATGTGACGCCGCGACGGGTTCCTCAATCTTCGGAGCGGGTGCCTTGACCGGAGTCGTAGCAGGTCTCGGTACAGAAGCGCCATTGACCCGAGGCACCGAGTTGCTTGTGGAAGAGGCCGCAGCCACTGCCGGCGGCCGAGCTGGAACAGCTACCGGCGCACTCGTCTTTCCGGCACCAACCGTCGTCCACGCGCCACCTTGAGCAGCAGGTGACGGTGCCTAACCAGCAATCAGCGGCACCCAAGGCTGACAAGCGATCCAACTGACCTTGCTCGTGCTCTCCGCATACGCCCTTCTTGCAGCCGCTGCTACAGTCTCCTTAGAAGCCAACTTTTTCCGCTTCTCCTCTTCCTCCTGTATTTCCTTCATCGACTTCTTGGTGGTATTGGGCTTGGTCGCATTGGTCCACACTGGTGCACTAGTAGTCGTGGGGCTGGGCGTGGCCGTCTCCTTCGCCGCAGCAGCACGAGCACCAGCTTGTGACGTCGGCAAACCCCATGACGCAGTGAAGGGTTGTGCCTCCTCGGCAGCCGGTGCCGCAGTACGAGCCACGCGTTCTCGTTCCCGCTCTGCCTGCTTACGCGCCTCAGCCTTCTTGGCTTCAGCGTCTTGGATGTCCCGAAGGCTCAATGCCACACCAGACGGCTTGGATTTCTTCTCCTCCTCCTTTGTCCAAGCTGCTTTGGCGGGTGCGGCCAGCAAAGCGGGGGTACTCTCCGCAGAAGGAATAACCGCAACAACGGGAGGTGGGACAACTGGCTGAGTAGTAGACTTGGATCTCGCTTTGGTGCGTTGCGAAGGGGCGGCTGCAGGTTTGGCAGGAGCCTCGAGATCGGAAATTTCCGCCACAGGAGTAGGCGGAGCAGCGACCTCTACAGGCGCCGGCTCGTCAGGGATTGTGGTGAACTGCTGGTTGTGTTGACCAAGATTGCTGAAAGTCAGACTATGACTTGGTTCCTCCTTCCAGCTCTGCTCGTCGATGACACCATGAGACGCTGCAAACCAGGGAGACGGTTCCTTGGTTTGGGTAGTCGTTCCCCAGGGCGAAGCTTGCGCAGGAGCCGCGGTAGGCCCATTATTAAGGACATTGTTAACATGTGGTTGAACAGTGTCCAAGGGTAGAGCCCGTTGGGTGACGGCAGAGTCTGGGACCGTGCCCCAGGGTGACTGGGTAGGAATGGTAGGGGTACCGGAATTTTGGGGGGCGGGTTGAGAAGGAATGGATGGTTTCGCGGTTTGTCCAAACAGATTGGCAGTCGCGACGGGTTCCTGAGACGGGATATACGGGCTCGAATGTAAATGTGAGTATTGTTGATTGGGGGTGAAAGACACTCCAGCTTGTGGGCTCCCGATATAGTCTGCATAGTTGGAAGACGGAACAACGAATGACGGATCCTGAGCACGAATGTGACCGAAAGCGCCCGCTTGACCGAGACCGGAAGCCAGACTCGAAGAAGATGCAAAACCTCCGTTTAGGCCATCGAAGGAACCACCGAGTGCATTGTTAGTCGGGGTTTGCCAGGGCACTTGAGAGGGGCTGTAGGTTCCGTTAGTGGAATACACATCCCCAAGAACTCCGCTCGCAAAACGGGAGCCGCTCGCTGAAGGTTCCAGTGGAGAGTCGGTGAAGGCACTTCTGCGCAAGGACGACGTAGAGTCCGAAGGACCGAACCTCCCAGCTGGCGAGTCGACGGAGTATTGACTGTTTGCACGCCCGCCAAAGGCGTTTGGATCGGGCGAACCATTGCCAAATCTGCCAGCATCAAAGGACGACGACGGGGAATCAGAGTGGTTGGAGCTGCCGGCATAGGCCTCCAACGTGGAACTACGTAGCGAACGAACTGGTGCTGGTTGCAGTGGTCCGACGTATGCATTTTGTTGGAGATCAGTAGATCGAGGAGGCCCAGGCGGGGCGAGGAATATCTTTTCAGTGCCCGCGGATCGAGCAAGGTTGGCTAATTGTCCGACCGCGGTCCACTCGGCGTCGAGGTGTGTTCGCTTCATCAACAGCTCGGCGTTGAAGTACCCCTCGTCGTACCATTTTTGCATCAAATCAGCACGGAATGGACCTGCGGATAATGTCAGCGTCGTCTCTGTAGCTGGACCGAGACTGACTGACCTTGAAGTTGACCTTGGGGATCCAGGTAGGACCACTGAACAGCCGCGAGATCTAGAATTCCCGGCGGGGGACCATTCGAGAGCGCAGCAGGGTCAACACCATTTTGAACATGTGTCGCGCTCTCATTCGCTTTTGGAGGTGGAGGTTCCTGGACGGGCGACTCGGTGGTTTGGGGTATATCACGCGGTCCTGACTGAGATTCGAGACTCGCATCCTCGTCTTCCTCTCGAATGTCCGTCCTTCGCTCTTCTGCCTCCCGGGGCACGTTCCCGGCGGCCTTGGCTTCAGAGGCGCGACGTCGAGCCACCCAGGACTCGCTACTGCCCAGGACGCCGTCAAAGGTCGCTGTGTGACCGATACGAGTCCGAGGCGATTGGAGTGCGGTGTCGCGTGGAGACAAAGGTGGCTGGGTGCCCGACAAGGAAAGTTTTCGGGGGACAGACGAAGATAGTTGGTCTTGAGCAGAAATGAATACGCGATAAAGCCGAGTGGCGGGTGGACTCACCTGAACTGTCGCGTCGTCTCATTAACCCACCAAATCGTTCTCGCATAGGACTGCCTGCACCGGATGAAGTACTGTGAGGGAGACGGGGCCGTTCACCGGGCGAGCCTTGGATAGCCAAAGGGGAAAGATGGTCGATGGATTGGCGTCGACGGAGGTCTGAATTCAAAGGGCCGCCGAAAAGCTAGCATGAAAAAAAGATGAGAAAAAAGAGAGCGCACGATACAGTCCGCGGGATCGCTGACCTTCTTCTCGGCCTCCCCCATCTCACGAAGACCGACCGGCTCGCTGCCCCCTTCTCTGACGATGCCCTCCCATCGCTCCACCTCGAGCCCGAGTCCAGTCTTGCCCCCGCCATCCCGATAAATTTTGAGCATCTCCTCCCTGGAGTAGCGGAATGGGTGGCTTTCATCACGCTTCTCTGGCGGCGGAGGAGGGGCAGGAGAAACGAGGGCAGAATAGCTCGACGCGCCTGCGGCCGGAGTGGTGGACGCTGGCGACTGGGAGTCGGTCGCTGCGTGAGGTTTCACGGGCTTGGCGCGCATCCATTCTGGTCCAAACTGGAGGGTAGACATTTGTCAAAAAACGCGGTTGAGAGGTTCACGGATGAAAGTAGGGAAGGGATCTGACGCGTGGATAATATCTATCCTTTGCTCTTTACTAGTTTGATCGAATGCACAAACAACTCTATCTACTGGCACTACGACATCTTCACTCGCCAAGCGGAGGTGGGAAGTTCTGAGGGCAGGTAAATAGGCGAAATGGACAACAAGTGACTGCGGCTGACCTTGTAACTTGCGCACCGTCGGCATGATATACAAAACCAAGAATACAACACCAAAAAGCATGCATATCGCTGAAACGATGTAATACCCATCGGTTTCCGTGACGCACTCGCCCTTGAGTGCAGTGCACGCTTCCTTGCCTTGCTCCGATACACATTCAGCGGCTGCAAAGCACAGATCAAAAGGAGCACTAGTCTTCGGGCATCCAACTTGCCTTTAATCAACAGCTGGGAAGAGCCCTCTTTGACTTGACAGGTGGCAACGGAGAACAAATCGACACCCTTGAGAATAAACCTGGATTGACGAAGTCTCAACACGGGTCAGTAAGAATGCTTAACCAACACACCACTTCGGCCATGTGCCGCCCATGTTTGTAAAAGTATTCAGCAGCTGTATCAAGGTCAATTGGGAATGATACAGATTGACGAAAACCCACGGTCATGTAGGTTCCACCAATCAGCGGGTCGGAGACTCGAGTATGGAAGGCGGAGATACCGACAAACTGGACGGTGCTTGGGCGGAGGTTGAGTTGACAAGGAGGAATCATGGAGCGTGACTTACGACGCAAACGACGACAATACGGTTTGTATAATCAGGAATACAAAGAATCCCATGCTGATCGGTGGTTTGGGGAAGTAGTAGACGATCAAGGTCGACATGAGCGCGAAACCGAGACGAGGCCAGAAGGCATGCAGCCATGGCCGAAGAGGAAAACTACCCCGCGACCAGTTTGCAGCAAGCCATCCGCCAATGATTTGGAACGGGAAGTCGATGAGAACCGCGATCGCCAGGTCTTCCCTCTGGAAGCCCTTTTCCACCATCTTGAGCGACGTCGCAGCTTCGTTGGCTGCGAATCCGACTTTGGCGAACAAGTGCACGACAATCAAGAGTTGGATGTCTGGTGCAATATCAGAAACTCGAGTCGATGCTTTGGTCGGAAAGGTTTACGTCTTAGCTTGCAAATCGCCCAGATTTGCTTGTAAACAGCAGTGATACTCATGTCCACGTCGCTGAGAGCCTCCTTTCTCTGGGAAATATTGAGCGCGCAAGTCCGTGTATAACTTGGAGCAGACAAACCTCCTTCTTGAAGGCGAGCAACCAAAGGCTGACGACGTAGGACATGACAGACCAAAATTTGAGGTATGCGCTCAACGTGAGATGCGGTACACCCCATTTTGTGCTACCTATGGGTCAGGCATTTGTGAATGAAATAAGATGGACACGCACGCAAAAGCCTCGCTGTTGAAGGCTAGGAATACGGTAAAGGATGCGAAGAAGCCCGTGTTCAAGCCAATGGTCTGGCATGTAGACGCGTATGATAAACTGTCCGGAGAGAGAAGGGTGAGGGCCCATCCTGTGAGCAGTTGAGACCATGCTAACGGGCAGTGAGATCATCATACCATCCACAGCGATGTCTATAATGATGTCAATAGACGGCCTGAAGAAGTTGAACGAATGTACCTTGTGTTGCGGAGAAGAAAACGAGCGAGGTGAACAGGAAGGTGAGTTCATTGACGTGATTTTTGGCCTGAGAAGGATGAGAGTAGGTCCGCAGAAGAGGCGACTACTCACATCGTCCATTAATACCTGAACATTAAGGGATAGGTATAACATTATACTCCCGACAATGACCTGCATTGGTATAATCCACGATTTCCGACGGCCTACAGAGGGAAAGAAAACCGAGTCGACGATGGGTGACCATAGGAGTTTCAGGGAGTAGGGATAGCCGGACAATGCGAATGTTGCTAATTGTGAATATGATAGTTGTTCTCTTAGAATGAACGGTATGGAGCCTAGCCAACGCTTGAGCGCGTTTGCAGAGATTTCGGGTTATGAACGCACCCAAGGCAAGTCCTAGCGGTACTCCTTGTATGAGATCTGACACGATATAAGCAACAGAAGACGCGTAGAATAATATCACCCTTACATAGCACACACAAAAGCGCCATGGCCCTTTTGTCTTCGCTGGACATCGGGTGACTAGGAGAGTCATCTCGTCGGTCCTCCGTACCGAGCCCATTGGCGGCCTGCTGACGCTCATCTTCACGGAGCAGACTCAGTTCGAGATCGTCCTCTTCCATTCCATGTCTGGGCGTTCTTGGGGAGACACCAATATTATTGAATGAGGAAGAAACTGCAGCCTCTTGCATGCGCGCGCCCTTGTTGAGTGTGCCGTTCCTCGAGCTGGTTCTTTTGGACATGCAGGTAACAGAGGAGGAACACGTCGGTCAATGCCAAAAACGCCCCCGTGGCATGGTACAGCCACCTGTCGCGGCTCTTTCAATTTTGATCTCTCCTCGGTGCTCGCTGCCTTTGTCGACGGCGAACTACGAAGCCTGTCCATTAAAGGGCGGAACACAAACGCTGTCACTCGAGAAGACCACTCCGGTGTATTTCTGCCCGCTTCATCTGAGTCCGAGCCAATCACTCCGTGAATCGCATGGTCTACACTGGGAAGGTAGCGCGTCCACACGCGAGTTCACTTGCTCACCAAGCTTCCTGTCATGCCAAGTCCGCCGCGGACTCGTTGTCTTCGTCTCTGCTGCTCCGTCCGGTTGGTTCTCATTGAGCTACTGCCAGCCGCGACACAGTTCTAGCGGGTTTTGAATAATACAATTTAAAGGCGGCCTCGGTAAAGCATATAAAGCAACATGTCCATCCTTCAACTGCACACCATGTTAGCACTCATCAGCTTTTCCCTAGTACTCACTGTGGTCCTTTTCCGACTCGTTGTCCATTCAATTTCTGCCCGCAACGCTCTTCGCAATATCCCTGGGCCCGTCCCCAGTTCCCTCCTCTGGGGCGAAGAATGGGATCTCTACCACAAGCCTCCGGGCTCTCTCTATCTCAAATGGCACCAGCGATTCGGCAAAGTACTCAAGTTTCGTGGTTCATGCGGGGTAATACATTCGCATGTCGACGCGATTCTGTGCTCATCTACATAGCACTACGTGCTCTCCATAACAGATCAACGCGCCGTCTCTTACATCTTGGGCACCGAAGGCATCTACAAATTTCCGAAGCCTGACGGAGTACGGGAATGGTTCCGAAGAACTCAGGGTAATTTTTTTGCTTTCATGCCCCAGATTGTAAACCAACTGTGGTTTTAGGTGAAGGCATTATCTGGACCGAAGGCATCTATACCTCTTGTTCGTTCCTCCTTATATTCACAGATGCTACAGGGAAGGAAGCGCACGAAAGACAAAGGCGTTATCTTGCACCCGCATTCACGTTCGTCTCTCCTAGATTACCGCTCCCCATTATTTACCTACATTCATCCAGCCAGCAATCTGTCCGAAAATTTACGCCGATCTTTTACGAAATGTCCGCCAAATTAGCTGCACAGTGGGCGATGCTCCTGGATAGTAGTGAATCAAAGGAGGTCGAAATTGAAATCACAAATTGGGCTGCTCGATTCGCGTTCGCATCCTTCTCCTCCTTTGGAAATTTTTGACCGCTAATCAGGCTGGATACTGTTGCCCGCGCCACATTCTCTTACGACTTCAACCTTCTCTCCGGAGAACCCAACCCTCTCGCCGAAGTGCGTCCCAAACTCTTCTCCCCTCCCATCTCATCATCAGGCCCAGGCTCTCGACGGTCTGACCAACAGCGAGAACAGGCTTTCCTCATTCTACATGCGTGCCTTGTTTTGGATATTTCCTTCCATATTATCACTCGGTAAAAAGGGCGAGATGATAAAGCGAACCAAGGCCGAGTTGGGTGCGATCTCTCGTCGGATGTGGCAGGACGCGAAGACTTCCGACAATACACAGTCGAACGACGACAAGACTCTCATGAGCATTATGCGTAGGTGCCTTTCCTCCATTCCTGATCAGTTTCATCTAATTTGTACAAGTCGCAGCGGATCGGAAACTTGACGAGGAGGAAGTCGTGGCCCAGATGAGGACGATTCTCTCAGCTGGCGTGAGTTTCTTCCGGGTAATATCTTGCATAAACTTGATGCATCCCAGTACGAGCCCGTCTCGGCCACTGTCGCCTGGGTATTATACGAGCTTGCGATGAATCCCGAGCTTCAAAACCAACTTCGAGCCGAAATCTCTTCCCATGACGAATCTCCGATCCTCAATTCCGTGATACTCGAAACTCTTCGCCTCTATCCGCCGGTTCTTGAGAACCATCACCAAGTGTGTATGCTTTTGCGAATATTATCGACTGGCAACTCACGTTCTCCACAGGCTGCCGATGATATTATCGTACCGTTGTCGGAGCCAATAATGGGCACCTCGATTTCGCAGCTCGCCATCCCCAAGGGAACGATCGTCGTAATTCCCGTCAATGTTCTGCAAACGGACCGCGAGATATGGGGCGAGGATGCTCATCTGTTCCGTCCCGAACGCTGGCGGGGTCGAGACGACCGGCGTGGGCTATTTGCATTCAGCCAAGGGTCCGTCTTTCCTTTCATTGTCATACGATCAGCTAATCCACTGTAAAGACCTCGAGCCTGCGTTGGCAAACAATTTGCTCTTGCCGAGATCAAGGTACGTGGGTAATGATTTCCGATTTCTGTACTCACGGACTTCTAGGCGCTTGTGGTGACGCTCGTTCAGCAGTTCTCTTTCCGCTGCCCGTACGAGATCGAACCGTTTCAAAGTTTTGTCATTCGACCTCGAGTCGAAGGGCAAGGACCTAGCTCTCTGCCTCTTATTGTTCGTAGAGTATGAATCATACAAGAGTTCTTGAATTCCATATAATGCAAAGAAGGTTCACATCCGTCTCGGCGTGTTTTGGACAGGATCAAAAACAACACCTTGGGGTGATATAAGTTGGATTCGCTCGACAACTCGCTTTGGCATCCCAGCCAGCTCTGGACACCGCTTTTTTGGATACGGTCGCTGCACAGCAGCGTTTACCTGGGGCACCAAATCGGCCAACTTTGCCTGCACAGCTCTCACAACGTTTCTGACCCGGCTGCCTTGACTACCAACGACCAAATACGATACGGGGAGCAAACCCATAGTAAGGCCGAGCTTGACCAGGCGCTGCAGGATAAAGAGGAGTTTCTTGACAGCCACATGTGAACCCAAAGTGCATTGCACAAGGTAGACAACATCGGACGTGATGAGGATCGAGTTGATGGCATTGGCAGCAAAGGTGCTGGAAAACGGACGGAGGTAGAGAGGACGCATTGCTTTCCGGTCTTCTATGCCCGCCTCCAGAACAAAATCGTTGTAGTCACCAGCCAACATAATTGTAGTGCGAGCCGTCAGGTTCGCGAGTTGCCTCGACATCCGCCAAGAAGGCAAGGTATTCTTGCCGTACACTGTGGACCCCGGAGGTAGTGAAATTCACTGGGTTTTTTCACCCCAAATGGACGAGAATTTCGCGCTTGAACTGAGTGAAATTCACCGCAAAAAGGCGAATTTCATGTTGAAATCTTTCACTAACAAAACACGTGTTTTCACTGCACTCGTTCACCCGATGTTTCGGTGAATTTCGCTTGATTTGAACTGGACTATCACCTGGATTACAAGGGAAAATCTCGCACAAACTACTTAAAATTTCACTCCAAAAGTACAGTGAAAATTGTTTAAATTGAAGTGAATGTACAAGAAAGCTACTGGTGCCGGGTCACGCAGCGCTACCCCCGCCTCGGAACCATCGGGGGTCAATTCGGGCAACGAGCCTTGGCGATCGAGAACTTAACCACAGTTAATCAATGTGTCATCAAGGGTCGGAAGGACGTACATGGAGGAAATGCGAAGGTGACTGGCTGGGAGAGTGCACTGACCAACAGTGAGATTACGGGAGAAAGAAAGGGTGAGTAGACGTACGAGGAGCTAGAGGCCACACCCACGGAACACGGTTTGGTTGCTATCCTCTTCGTCGTTGTCATGGCTGTCGGTGCCGGAGTTGGATCGGCGGGCAGCAGCGAGAGCAGCTGTGGATACGTCACATGAATGTGAGGTCTGAAAAAGAATAGAAGCACTCACCACGGAGTTCCTGAACCAGCTCCGTGTCCCCCGGGCAATCGACGGTCAGACTCCAGAGAGTCCTCGTTTGAAGCTGCTTGAGGGCCTTCTGCCGTTTCTTCTGCAAAAGAGGTTGCGTCACCGTGGCCTTCGCATCTTGCGTATACTGGGAGCGAGCAGACACCTTGCGGTGCCTGCCACTGGGAGGGTGGGGTGTGTGTTTTCCTTGTCAGGACGGGTCATGGGGGAGAGAATGGAGAAGGCATTGTCGCGGAGATGGGCGTGAAGTGCAAAGAGGTGGAGCGATGTGACTGGTGTGACGTGGATCATAATGAAGTCATTCTGCTCCACATTGGTTCCACACCACCACTTGCCGTCCTCGCCGTCCTCGCCAACCTCCTCGTCTAGGTAGCTTGCTCTCTGACGCCGCCCCACTACACACAGCAATTGATTTGTAGTAGTAGACTCAATTAACATACATATACTGGCCAACTTTAAATATTTGGTGAATTTCACTCAGAAGGTATGGTGGATTTTCATTTCACCTGAGAACGGGGCGAACAGAAAATTTCACCCCATGCCGTGAAATTTTGGGTTCACCCAAAAAAAGAGTGAAATGCGAAGTTCACTGCGAGTCAGTGTGAAATTCGCGTGCTCCGTTTTTCACAGTGCGTACACTGAGGACCACGGAAGGAGTGAATTTCGCGGGGATTTTTCACCTAGAAATGACGAGAAATTCGCCCGGTAACGCAGTGAAATTCGCGAAAAAAAGGTGAATTTCACGGGGGAAATCGGTTGCAAATGTTCACGTACAAAACTGAGTTTTTCACTATACCTGTTCACCCCAACTCTCGGTGAATTTCGCTCGATTTCAACTGGATTAACACTCGGGATTCAGGGGAAGATCACTTAGAAAAGGCTTCGATTTCACTCAAGGAATGTGGTGAATGTTACTTGTAATTAGGGTGAAATGATACAAAGATTGTCTACAACATGGGCTGGTCATCCTTAACTCAAGCATCCTCCTCCTCAGAGTCGGGATCCGGCCTTAATTCAGGCAATGACTGTTCACGGGCTAGGTACGGTCAATCAAGGAGATATTTGATACATCGAAGGTACGCACGTGAAGAAGACTGGCAGGGCGTGCGGGGTTGTGGGCGACGAATTGGGGATGCACCGACTTATGGTCAGAGTCGTGCGAGGGAGGAATGAGGAGACATACCGGGAGTCAGAGGCCCTCACCCTCGGAGCCTCCTCGTCGTCGGCAGGGTTCCTCGGCCTTGGATCGAGCGGTGAGATACAGAAATAGTAAGCGGGTGGACACGCACGAGGAAGTCATTCCGTTTCTCGTCATTCTCGTCGCTGGAAAGATTGAGTTTGCAGCGGATACGGTGACGTATTGCTGGGTTTGGGAATGGAGCCGACAGCGGGGCCTTTGGGCCGAGCTGGTCAAGAGGGGGGAGCCTCTACGTCGTTGTGTTCGCCCCGAGTGCGGGCGAGGGCAGCTGTGGATAACTTGAGTCAGAGATGCTCAGATGCAACAGAGGAGAGCGAAAGAACCACGCACCGCGGAGTTCCGTTCCTTGATTCATGTACCCCTGAAGCTCAACGGTGAGGGCGTCTTCATTGTGGCGTTGTTTGAGGGCCTTCTTAAGCTTGGCTTGAGGAGTGCTTGCGCTGCGGCCGCTTGTCATCGAGAGTGTGTTGAGCACGAGCAGACACTTTGCGGTGCCTACTGGTGGAAGGGCGAGGTGGGTTTGTGTTTTCCTTGTTGAGACGGGGGATGTGGGGGTGAGAGTGGAGACGGGCATCGTCGCGGAGATGAGTGTTAAAGGCAAAGAGTGGAGTAGTCTGTCACATGTGACATCTGATCAAATGACTTCATTCTACTCCACACACCACTTGCCGGTGGCCGTCCTCGCCAACTTGCTCGCCTGGCGACGAGGACTGCTCCCCAATTGTTGGTGGCGACTCCGACAATCTCTAGTAGCAGATTCAATTACTGTAGACATAAGTACTGCCAACATTAAATGATCTTCGGTGAAATTCACTAGAAAGGTATAGTGAATCGAGATTTCACCTGAGAATGGGGTGAACACAAAATTTCACCCCTTGCCGTGAAATTTTTGGTTCACCCAAAAATTCAGTGAAATGTGAAGTTCACTGTGGGTCAGTGTGAAATTCGCGTGTTCCGTTTTTCACAGTGGTACCAACAAGTCGTCGGGTGAAGTTCGACCTTGCATTGCCCACACGCGGAACATCGAGTTCTCCGGTGTGGGGATATACATGATACCGCGGTCGTCTTCCACATTGGGCGTATTGTCGTTGAACAAAGACTCGACGGGGGACTCGGGGAGAGGCGCCGGTTCGAAAACCTTGATATGACGACGCAGATTATTTGGGATACAGTGTAAAGGTTGCGCCACTGGTGCAGCAGGCCAAAGATGTTTACGCAAACGAACATGGATATTCCGAGCTTCACCACAGGGTGGGCGAAAGTATGCGTTCAGCACGTCGTATGGTGAACTCATAGTGTTGAGGAGAAGGTCGGATGTTCAACATTTAGGGGTTTCGGATCAAACTCCACTTCCGATCGCCTCAGGCAAGGTGCATAACAGAGGGTCTCGTCGATGTTAGGCTCTCAAATGGTGTTGTACCACTACTTAAAACCGGACATCCAAAAACTGATTCCAAAAGGCTGCACATGGTGTGTCCTGAGTGGTCCATCAGCTTATTCGTTCCGACACAGCGGCCGACGGCCTTCGACTTACCAACGAGTCGCTCTGCACCGCCTGTAGGACATCGTCCACCAATACGTTCCCGTTATAAGCCAATTTTGCCAATGTCTTCGTGGCACTGCCCGGAATGTACTTGGGCCAATTGAGAGCTGGAGACACAGTCGGATTTCTCACAAAGTTGCCCACGATGTTCTGCATCGTTCCGGAAAGAGTTACTTCGGATGCGGTAGCTGTGCTTCGATTGAACGTGCCAAATATCTCGGGAACTGTAGTTTTATTTCAGCCTGAAAGAGGGGAAGACTACAGAGAGGCGCACGCTCAGATGAATGCCATGCTCCAGCACCGGGAAAAAGTTGAAGGTCTGCAAAGACGGGTCCATAGGCGTAACGATGCACGTCCGCAATTCCTGCATCTACGGCAGCAGCTGTCCAGAGCGAAGCGGGACAAAGGAATAAGATGTCCCTGAGAGTTGCAGCGATGATGGCGGTATCGTTCAACCCAGGGTAGAGTGGTCGGACCTGATCGGCAGTGACAGTAGTCCTCGCGAACGGGCTCACGAATTCGTCGAGCGCAGCGGTGAGATTGTCCGGGAGATTGACCGAGACGATCGTGCCGTCATCTTGAGTGTTGCCTAGGATGAACGGGACTCGTGCAGTCTTGCCCGTTCGAATACGTTGCAGAGGATCTGAGAACAAAGTGACACTATAAAGCGAAATTAAAAGAAAGAGACGTCAAAGAAAGTGGCAGACTTACTTGTCGATTAAAGGCAGAAAGTTAGGGGCCGCCAGTTGATTCGTAAATGTACGAATGACGCCAGAAGGGACCCTTCTAAGACAACCCAACCTCGTAGCACCAGGAACCTGAGTACAGCCCACCGCTGCCGCAAAACTGTCGAATGCTGCAAAGGACGGAATGGGTGATGTTGAAACGTCGGCGCCAGACAACATTATAGCCGCCCGAAACGGCGCATCGTCGGCAGAGTGTCTCGAAATGGCCGCACTCGTCGATTGGGACCCCGCTGACTGTCCCATTATGGTAACTTTCTGGGGATCACCGCCAAACTGGGCGATGTTTTCCTGGACCCATTTGAAGGCCAGCTCTGTAGCGGGAGATAAGACGATGATATTAGATGGAGTCTGCCATACCTTGATCGAGAAAACCAAGATTATTCCCCGTGAGAGGCAGGTCTGGGGCCCCTGGGAAGCCAAAGACGTTGGTTCGATAGTTGAAAGACACCATGATGAGTTTTTCGTTGGCCGAGATTGAGAGCCCGTCATATTCCGGAACCGAGGCAGTCCCAAAGGCCAAACCACCGCCGTAGATCCAAACCAAGACGGGAAGGTTGGCGACGTCGGTTGCAGGCTTCCACACATTCCTAACCATTTGTCAAGCAATGCGGCAGGACTGGCATTATTTCTTACAGAAAGAGGCAATCCTCGTCCTCAACAGGCGGGTTGGACGGGTTATTGAAAACACGCTCATCAAGGGCGCCTGTTATCCCATTGAATTGCTGCACGCAGGCCGGGCCAAAGTGGGTCGCATTTTGAGAAACAGTCGAGACGAACGGGGCGGGTGGCTCCCAGCGTCGATCGCCGGTCGCAGGATGCGCAAAACGCTGGCATCTCGGTCAATTTCTGGGCCAGTCAACTTGAGGGTTGCGGATTCACAATGCCTTTGAAGCTCAGCACTATATCCCACGTTGAACATTGTCCAGTTGCGGAGCAATCCGACACGCACCTCCGTTAGCCTCGACCTGGCCTCTCAACAAGCCAGAGGTCGTCTTGACTAATTCAGGTGTTGCACGTCCAAAACAGGCAGAGACGAGTAGGACTGAAGCCAAGAGTAGGGCGAGAGGCATGGGGAAACTGTGGGCTCATCGTGATTCGAGCGGTTTTAAGACGTCTCGGTGGCAGTCATATTCGAGGATTGGTCGAGGAAGCAGGTTCCGACGTTCGAAGGAAGTGGTCCAGGGAAAGCGGTTCACGGTCACGGGAACAAAAGGCTTGGCATCATTTACGCGACAACTTCCTTCTGGTCAGACTCTACACTCTTCTCGTCTGCCTCTGCACCGCCTTGTATCGCGTATGATATTTTCTCAAACTCCACAACACCAATTTTCCGAATGACCAGCCATGCAAATGGTAGCGAAAGGACAACTGTTGACAGAGAGATGAGGATGCACCTGAGGAATAAGATTGAACATCACGCACTGAGTCCGACGTTCAGCCCTATGGAGAGCCAATCCGTGGTGTTACTCGACTTGATTCCGTACGCGACAGCTTGCCCAGCGCACTCGACGCCCCGGAGCGTGCCAGTCATATAAGAGAGGGCAATAAAGTCGTCAGACACTAGTCGTGAGATGAGACCACGCAATGTAGACGGGGACAGGACGCACTCTGGCTGATGATCCAGTATAAACTCGTTTGTGTAGCCATCGTCGCAAGGTCAAAGAGAATGAACAGAGCGAAACTACTGCCGAAAAGGTGGCCCGATGTCCAGTCGATTACAGGCTGCTGGTCCTCGAGCTGCTTGGTCAAGACAGCAGCCCAGACCCACAGCGCCAGGTTCAAAACCATAAGGCACACAAAACTCCATCGTGCGCGCTGCTTGATCGTAAGGCGTTTCATGTCCAAGAAATAGCCTATCATGAACCCGCCAGCTATGTCTCCGAAGGGAATGACCAGCGCGCAAAGGGACCGAGTGCGGACATTCATGTACTGAGTTTGCAGCGTTCCCACGTAGCTACCGTAGAACCAGCTGGTGAAGAACAACGGGCAGAGGAGGAGGATCTAACATCGTTTTGAGACCACGAGAGGACCGCGGAAACAAAAAAATCACATCACGTGAGCTGACAATATTCCACCATTCCGTCAAGGTCTGAGTCCAGCCTGTTTTACGGAAGACAATCTTGACGCCATCCTTGCGCTGGACTTTCTCGGGGTGTGAAAGTAGCAAAGCGATGAATGGGCCCGCACACATGATCCCAATAATCACCAAGTACGTTTTGAGCGATACGCCTCCGCTGGAATCAGTGCTGTGGTTCAGCCCGAAGATGATGGCCCCGCCTGCTGATGTTCAGTGTGCTGGATGGTGGGAGAGAAATAACCAAACCAATGACAGGAGCAGCATTCCGCATGAAGACCCACAGACCAAGCATGCGCCCACGGCGGTCTGGCTCGGGATACGCTTGAAAGAAAAATGAGTGCTCGTAAAATCACACGCAGCGGAAAACCTACAAGTAATGATGGGTCCCTAGGAGGCATCCATAAGTCCTGTCCAATGGCGTCAAGCCAAACCACGCGAAGAAATGGAGCGACTGACCATTCGTGTTAAAGTAACAAAGAGCGCACTTCAACCGAGTACATGAGACCTGGCCCAGTGGCATGAGGCTCGAGGTGCAGTTGTATTCTGGCGAAGCTCACCATCCGTGCAGCCAGATATTATAGAACCTGTATAAAATCAGAGAGTGTACCCATCGACTGCGGAATCACGAACCTAGCATTAGGAACCACTGCGTGCCGTTTTTCGAATTCAGGTACAGGCTTCCCGCGTAGATGATATCGCCCGTGCTCGAGATCTATGCATTTGTGAATACAGTCCTCTTGCCTGCGTAGCATACACTTACAAGCAAAGCCGCGTTCACACCGATCCTGCTCACGATTATACCACCAGTTACGCAGAGAACGGCCATGAAAACTTAACCCATAAGTATGGAGCTTTCGGATTGAATTATCTGAACAAACCATAGCCGGCAGCCGCGGTAGCATTGGCGTACCACGGTGTTGCAAGACCTCCAGCACCAAGAGAGCTGAGGGCATTGTACATTCCCGGCGCCTAGTCCCAGTTCAGCCCACAGAGGCTGTAAAACGTGACGACTGACACAGAAAAAGACGCCGCCGACGACGAGAATCTGAAAGATGGTGCTGCGAAACCAGTGGACCTTGTATTGAGCGTCCGCCATTATTGCACTCCTTGTTGACAGAGGGAAAGGCAAGAGAGACTCCCACATCTGCACTCATAGTAGTCTTATAGAATTGGTGATAAGGCGATAACAAAGAAGCAGTTGGGAGCACGAGTTCAAAGTACGTTACCGACGCCTCCAATTGATGCCCACACGAACGATTTATCATTTAAATTTTTCATGGCGGACAGATGAATTTTCTGAAGCCATTTTATATTCACGATATACGCAGTATATATACCATAGACGTACCACCGCTGTCCGTACTAGACGAACAACGCACCCAAGAAATGAAATTCCGGAACAAGCGGTAACAATCAAGGACTGAGCCACGCGCGTCGCCGGCAGACTCAGCCGCAATTGAGGATGGGCAGGCTGGGCGGGGTGTTATGACCGCCGACGAGGACAGCCGTGGTTGACAGTGTACGCGAGAACGGGGGTCATGACCGTCGATGGTGGGGTAGCCGTGGTTGAGACGGACGCGACGGGGTGTTGCGAACGCTGACGGGGAACAGCCGCGGTTGAGAGCGCACGCACGGGATGAACGGTGGTGGTATCACGAATGTTCGACGGTATGAGCCGCGGTTGAGAGCAGACGCGATGGGGTGAACAGAAAGAGTCGTGAACGTCGACGGTGGACAACCGCGATTGAGGACGGACGTAGCGGGGTGGACCTGGACGGATTTGAATAAGGGCGGGTAGGCGGGTGTCCTATACGAGGGGCCGAAGGCCGTTGCGTCACCGGGGGGACGAAGCCATGAATGAGAAGTTGACGGGTGTCCGATGCGAGGAGCCGTTTGCCTGGGGCGTCACCGAGGACACGAAGCCGTGAATAGAGAGAGCTGGGGTCCTATACGAGTTGCCATTTGCCGAGTTCGTCACCGTCGGGCCAGCCGTGTCCATCGTCATCACCGAAGAAAATAAAGAGTGGATCGCGCGGGTGTCCGTGACGAGGAGTCGTTTGCCGAATGAGTTAAGCCGTGGGCATGAAGCCACGGATATATAGGGTGGAGTGCGCGGGTGTCCTAAACGACTTGCCATTTGCCGAGTTCGTCACCGTCAGGCCAGCCGTGTTCATCATCATCACCGAAGAAAGAAGAAGTAAATCGCGCGGGTGTCCGAGACGAGGAGCCGTTTGCCGAATGCGTCACCGTAGATGGCCGAAGCCGCGAGGTATTGGACAAGACGCCAGGCTAGACATGGTCGTCAGCGACCAGCAGGACTTAAGAGACTGGCACTTACCTCTGTATCGGGGAGACTACCTATTAAGAAAGCAAAGAGGACAAAGGAAAACAATAGCGAGGAAGAAAGAGAGAAAGAGCAAGTGGTGGAGTGAAAGAAAGCAAGGTGGTGGGTGGCTGACACGAATGCGGGCCGGTTAAGCGGCAACACAGGGGCAATTGATGGTGATCTTGGTCAAGGATTTTCAAAATTCCTAGGTATCAAGCAGTTCTCTCAACTAGCCACGCCAATACATCCTCTACTTCTCTCATCATTGATCGTGTGCACCATACCGGGTATGTCTTGAAAGACATAGATTGCGTGTGAAGTAACATGCTTGCAGAGGAAGTAACCGCTTCTTCCCCCATCTCGAGAGGTATCTCTTGGTCCGCCGTTCCATGGCACCACAGAATTGGCACATTGGGGGAAGCGATGGTTTGCTGGGTCGAAAATGAGTGGGAGAGGTCACGGCGAGGGGAAGTGTAATTACATCGCGCGCACGAGGAGGAATCCATCCCGAAAGGCTCACGACGCCGCCAAGGTCGTGGAGCGTCGACAGGGCGACCATGAGAGAGAGAGCAGCTCCTTGGGAGAAACCGACCAAGAAAATTCGACGGACGTCGATACCACGATGGATTTGAGCCAAGATGAGACCTGCCCGTGAGTGTGTGAGATGCAACTACATTCTGGAGTGAATTAATGCACCTTCAATGAGCCCAATGCTTTCTGCAATGGTCTGCTCGTCGAATTCATCAGGTTCCGGGGGAAGGGTGGAGATTTGAAACCAGCTGGGACGTCGTTGGCCTTGCGAGTAGTTTACCGGTTTGTCGGAACTTGGAGGGATTGGAAATCGAGAAAACGG
>JARKIF010000348.1:0-26415 GCA_029378245.1 Roridomyces roridus | reverse complement strand
CGCTCCTCATCCGGCATCTTCTTCTGCAGTTTCCGGTGAGTCGCTTGCTTTAGACTCGCAAGCCTCATGGCGCGCTTCAAGACTTTGGACTCGGCACTTTCGAGCTTCTGGCAAGCGGCCTGACGCCGTTTGAAAAGCTTGTTCAGAATCCTGGTGTCTCTGTAGATCCAGACGCGATCTATTCCCCAGGAACGAAGGACGCGAAAAGGCGGAGATCATGCTCGTTTGCGAGTTCATCGGGGACGTTGGTGATGAGCACCGTGCGGGCTGAGGTAGCCTGGAATGGCTCGACTGATGAGGAAAGCATGGCGCATGTCGAGGAAGAAGAGCATTTCGCGTCGGATGAGATAAATGACAAAGACTGAAACACGTTCAGACAGTGCTTGGAGATGTAAGACCGACCTCACAAGTGAGGTGTACACAACAGTGATGTGCGCCCCAGAAACGCTCTGGTCGCTCGCGTTGGCGATGTCTGGACCATGTTATCCGTGAATACGGTCGTCGGAAGCGGCGGGGAGTCGACAGTATTGACGGGAACAATGACGAGGAAGGTAAGAATGGTGAACACAAGAAAGATCTTGAGCAGCATTTTTGAGAAACCGGAGGACCATGTATCGTGCTTTACGGTTCAGAAACGCCTCGGATCACCAAGGTTGCACCAAACGCGTCCAGCCCATTCTTATTTATCTGAACAAGGGTTAAAGGCTGGGTGCACGCTGAGCAAGTTGACGTACGATTTCCTTGGGGTCCTCGACTAGCAGCGCTGGCAGCCATCGCCAAAAGCTATTCGGCAGCTCCTTGGCGCGTTTGCTACACAATTGAGTGAGCGGGTGCACAGGAGTCAAAAATAGGGAGATAGCAGACTATGGAGGCGGGAGATATGTCCTAGGACTGTAGATCTTCCCGAGATGATTTTTCAGGATGAGAAAGGCAGCGATTTCGACCAAGAGCAGGGCTCCGTTGGCGACCAGAGATGTAGTGAAGGCCTTTGTGCTGTTATTCTGTTGTAATTGAGAAGCGGAAACCGACATGGAGAGTTGAGAAAAAGAGCCACGGGCAGCATGGCTGCTGACCCCTTTTGACGGTTTGAACTGACGTAGTGCTCCAACGAGGCACGATCGACGACAAACACTGATCAACAAGTGATTGGCCCAAAGGTTTCCGTAAAAATACAAGACGAAGATACATAGCAAATAGTCCCGTTAACGCCCAGGTGCACCCAAAAACACGTCTCCGGTGGTGCCAGCTTGTTTCTTGAACTTGCAAAGGCAAAAAGATCAGAAAATTCGCAGGACAAAAGATAAACTGAAACAGACGTACCATGGCATGTAATTCCCCCACGTCTCGACCCGACGCATAGGCTGAAAACGCAAGAAACGCCCCGTCGCGATTCGCCCTGAACGTCTTGGTCTGCCATAGGGTATTGTCAAATTTGTGTTTGCTCTCGTCCTCCCAGAACGATTCTTCCGTCATGGGGTCAAGAGTAAATCGCTCCTGAGCCATGGATCGTAGCAGAGCAAGGCGGACCTTTGGGGCCGAATAAAAGGGATTCAAAAAGAGAAAGAAGAAAGAAGAAAAGAACCTTGGGCTGCAAGAACGAGAGGTCCCCTGGGCCACTATACGCTTCCCACTCGTATTGGGCCGTCGTGGATCGGACGGAAACCACGACGAGTGTTGGGGTTTCGTCCCATAGAAGCTCGGAGAGTGTTCTTCTGTCAGCAATGAGGGCATAGGGCCTCGAAAACGAGAAACCCCGGGCTTTGAAGAGTTGCGACGGGGTGAGGGTCTCGAAAGCAGGGTCGTAGATGGGCTGGTAGTTGATTGGATGGACGGCTAGGATGGTTTCGAGTTGGGTCCGCATAGGCTGCGGGAAGGCTGCGGTGTAGAAGAGCTGGACGGGGTCGTTCATGGACATTGGAGAAGCAGGGAGAAACGCTAAAAATGAGTCACGGCCACCAACGGGGCCGCACTGGCACCAGGCGAAGACAATGCCATAAGACAACCATAAGACCGCGATCTCTCTGACATTGACGTCCACGATAGCGATGGTAAAAGGGCAAATCCAAAGTCGAGACCGAGGTCGGAATCGAGTCGTATCTCATGTGCCCAGTCATTTCCCTCTCGTGAAACCTTCTTTCAATTTGCTGCGTTCACTGCAGGGGGGCTTGTTCCACCGGAACGTCCGGAACAGTCGCCTCATCCAACACAGGGACGACTCGTCGGCGGAGCTTGTGCCTCTCGGCTCAGGATAGCAAGCTCCGGGGACCCGACCCTGAAGTCTAACAAGTCGTTCTTTCCCTCTGAGCGCCTAGGAACGCCCCCACACTCTCGTTCGAGTCCACAGGTCAAAGGAACTACACGGCCCCGTGTCATGGATGCATAGGAAAGTTAGGTGCACCCAAACGCAACCACAAGTGTGGTAAGGACAAAACGGCGGCGTTTGATATCTTGGAACAAGCTCCGGGGTAGCAATGAGAGATCCGAGAGACAGCGGATGCAAAGCGTCTTTAAAAATGGTCATGATGTTGCAAGGGATGCGGTTTGGTATGGAGCGGTTTTGCTGCACTCGAGTTGCACGTGTCCACCAACGAAATATTGCGACCTGCCTTATTGGGAGACACCGAGACCATAGCCACTGATACCAGAGCAAACACGACCTGGTCCGTGCACGCGGAGGTATAAATTCCAGCCATTCTGCCAGCCACCTCTCTTTGTTTCTTTCCAGTCGCTCCCTCCCTGAGGTAAGTGACCCACTCGCCCATTTCTCCTCGCTCACATCTTCTAGGGCTAGCGATTGCCCGGCAACGCTTCGACACGCCGTAGGATGTCCTCAAAGCTAACTCATTGCGGCACTGGCCGAGGCTGGAATGCGACGTGCGTGGGGGCACCACCAAACATCCTTCGTAATAAGCGACCTGGCGAGTCCCTCGAGTACGTTCTCCTCTCGCCCAGCTCGCCTTTACTCATTCTCGTTGTAGCAGCCGGTGTCTGACACCAAGCAGTGGGCACCCTCCCTCCTTTCTCGTCCTCGCCGTTGGCTGACTCGCTCTTTCAGAACCCCGCCGCGTTCAAATGCTCGCCGCTGGTACCGAGGATGCAAGACCTCAAGAAGAAACCAGCTTAGTTGTGGCCTCTACTGGCAAGTACTCTCATCCTCTCCATCGTTCTCCTCGCTGACTCTCCTTCAGACATCCCCGACGACTTCACATACAGTTCTTCCGACACGCGCAGTCCTCGCCGCTCGAGGCTCGCCCGACACTCGCTCGCTTCAATCGCGACTCAATGGACGAAGGATGCAGGATGGGAGGAAAGGGAGCATGTTGGGCTCGGGGGTAGTTTACTCGTCGTCTGCAGTAGTTAGTCACCTTCGGGCATCGCCTCAGTAGTGTAGCTCGCGCTCCTCGCCTCTTACTTTACCGTCGTGCATCGCTACATGCCACACTCGTAGATAGGGCCGACTCTGGAATGGAAATGGGAATGGGTTTAGTAGCACCACAACATTCAGAGTGAATTGAATGAGATGAGAACAACCAATTGTTGTTTCTTGAGATCCCTTCTTCGCCATGCTTGACGCTGAGCGAGAGTGACTGCGGGCTATGAAACATTATATTGCTACACAAGAAAAAGACACAAGATATCAGTTAGTAACATATTGAACGCGTGTACAGTAGACACGCATCCAGGTGAGGATATAGTTTGAAATAATGCTAAATACGGTCAGTGGCCTTAGGCCGCAAGAAAATCGGTCTCGTTCCAGCCATAGCTCTTCTTCAATTTCTTGGCAAATTCTCTGAGCATGATCGGGTGGATGGTGCTGTCGGGATGGGCTGTTGACACGAATTCGTGAGACAATGGTGCAGGGAAGAAGGATTAACATACGCTTGTGGAATGTGATGGGCTAAAAGCAAGATTAGCAGGGTAGAGGACGACCGAGGGTGAATACTTACCACATCATTGGGATCCGGAGGGTCAAAGCGGACACTGGATCCGGCGGTGCTAGGAATATAGTCGAAGCCCATGTCCTTCATGAGCTGAGAAGGAGATTAGCGACGCATGGGGACCTAATATTATACACACGAACCTTCACAAACACGTCCCACTTCATCGACCCCATACCCTTCGTCTCATCCTCAGACGTCCGGAGAAGCTGGTGCATACTCGTTGCCGTCTTCTTCTTGAGCCCCGAGAACCAATTCTGCTTCGGTTTCTTCTCCTTGACTTCCTCAGTCTTGGACTTTCCGTGCCCGAACTTGGCCATGAAACCCTTCTTTTCCTTCTCAGGCGCCGGCTCCGAGCCCCGCGATTTCACCTTACTCTTGACTTCGAGCAGGTTCTCCGCCTTGAGGTACGAATGCGCCGACTGTCCAACTGTCTGCTCAACAGGAAGGAGTGAGATGCTGGACATCTGTGCGGCAAGATTGGCAACGGGCGACTGCGGCTGTTTCTTTGGCGCAGGCGAAGCAGGCGCCGAGCTCGGGGGAGTGGTGGCAGTCTCCGGGATCTCCTGCAAAGCAGTGGTCGCGGCGGCCTTCTTCTTCTTCTTGGGCTTCTTCTTCTTCTTCTTGGGGCCTGAAGGTGTGTCGTCGTCTTCATCCTCGACCTCTTCCACAGTCGCCTTTTGGCTCTTGGGACCGGCAGCTGATGGGTATTGGATTCAAGATGATCTCAAGAACGATGTGCACAAACTGACCAGGGGCAGGCTTGGCTGCTGCTGCTGCTGCTGCAGGCTTCTTGGGGGGAGCGCCGGTTTTGCTCTTGCCGAAGAAGCCAGTCTTGGGATTGCGAGGAACTGGGGTCTTGATTTTCGGACTCCGTTTGAACATGCGCCCTGTGAAGTACGTTGGATGAAGTGATGGACAGAAGATACGAATCATACCTCTCAAAGACCCGAGCACCTTCAAGAAAGTGTTTCCTTTCCCGATCTCCGGGTCAAGGGGCTGGCTGGCGTCAAGCAGATCGTCCTCGTACGCGGTGTCCATAGCCTCCCGAACCATCTCACGAATCCCATCCTCAAACTCCTCGTCGTACTCGCTGTCGTCGTCGTCACCGTCATCATCTTCATCGCTGTCCTCCTCATCATCGCTGTCCTCGTCCGAAGAATTCGAGACTGATTGCAGGTCGGGCATGGAGTCGTCACTATCCTCGCCGTACTGAGTGATTTGCAGCGGCTTCTTCTTCTTTCCGGTCTTGGCGTCGGCCCCATCCCCGTCCAAGCCCAGAGCCTTGGATGGGATGTACAAGGCATGCCACTGCGGGGTGCGGGAGAGGGCATCTTGGACTTGCCACAGAGAATCGATGTCAACACCGGAAAACTCTTTGTAGTTCTTTGGGTTGTGAGCCTTTGGGTAAACGAGGATGAGCGAAGCAACTCACAAGATTGATATTTTTCCACATGGTATCGAGGACGGCTTTCTTCTTGGCCTTGACCAACGGGAATATGACGTCCTTCCAGTTGGCGATCTTGTCGGAGGCCGCCGCGGAGAGGTATTCAGCGTCGAGCCAATCCTCAAAAGCCTGAGGTTTCTTGACAGTCGCATCCTTCCACCCGGCTGTATCAGGGCCGAGCAACGGCGCCTCCAACAGTGCCTGCAATTCGACAGAGACCTATAGAGAATGAGATTTTGCATATAGAGAAAAGAGGTGAATCACCGAGAGGTCCCCGACAGAGTCCCAGAGTGCTTGAGGAAACCGCTTGGCTTCCTTGGGCGACTCATCGACGGCATCATGCAGGATGCTGTAAAGAACGGTCATGGGATAAGGGGCACTGGGGAAAGACAACTCGAGGATGATGGAATCGAGGAAAGATTTCCCGGCCTCCTTCAAAGCAGCCCAATCGAATACGTAGTCTTCCTCGGAGGGGTCATCGCGGTTCTCCTCTTTGATCTTGAAGTACGGTGCATAATGCGCTGGGGCAAGTGTCAGAGCTGCCTGGTACATTGAAGACAGTGCTTACGAGTCGTCGTTGCCAACACGGAGAACCTTTCCTGAGTCATCTTGACCAAGCTACTGACGAACTGATACAGAAAAACGAATTTGTTCCGGAGGGCTTCGTCCCTTTTGAGGTGGAGCTGGGCCTCTGCACCGTCGGGGAGATTCTCGTCCTCGAGATCGTGCAAAGTATCGGAGACGATCCTCCAGGCGGAAGCAAGGAGATAGGTGTTGTGAATCCTGGGCCATGGGTTGATGGACTGATTTGCTCTAAAGATGAGACTTACTTGTTAGCAACGACCTTAGCCATTGCAGTCGCAGTCTTGAGCGGGTCGCCTTTGGCTTCCTTCTTGGGCTTGCGAGCCGACCATTCGTTTTCTATGATCACGGCGAACATATTAGGGTCCTGCAAGTTGGCAATCTCATCATGGAAAGCTGGAACGGGTACGCATGTCTCAACACAAGGCGACGAAAGGTTGAGATTGTGTTCCGCATACCACTGCATTGGGAATCGGCAATCTTGATACAAGTCGAGAGGTTGAACGGGGTGATGAGGGCGGCCTTGGATTTTTCGGTAAGGTCCTCTGTATTGATGATGAGATTAGGTTTCCAGATTGGATGAGCACTCACCAGCAAGGAGATCGAGCTTCTCGCGCCCGAGGAGCTTGGTGACGAGCATCATCTCCCCGGTGCCGCGAGCTCCATGCTTGCCGTTCCTCAGAATGAGAGCACGAGCAGTGGTGGGTTTATCGCCATTTTCATCACGTTTTGGTTGACGCTTGGCCGAGAGATGTCTTGCGCCGACGGGAACGAGGGCGTTCGACACCGAGGCAGCAGGCGCATCCTTGGCCGTCGGTGCCTTGGACGACGTCGGTGGAGCCTTGGGCGGTTTTGGTGGCATTGTTCTCAAAAGTACTCAGTGTCTATATTTGGTCCTGCGTCCTCGCGTTGGTCCTATTTGATGTGCCCTTTTTGTGGTTGCCTCGAGGCTCCTCACGTTGCAGCTTTTTGATTTTTATTCTTCCTCCTGGTTTTGAATTTCGCGTCGTTCTCGAGTTGTCAAACATATGCCTGGTTGCACTGCAAGCTGAAGCACGTCGCATCATGCAAACCCTCCGAGCCGTCCATCAGTCGGGGACATCTGCACAGCCGCGTCAAGATATAGCACGCGCAGGCACGCGCCCGTATCAGCTTGCTTCCACCTAGCGTGGTCCCGTTTTCGTTCGTTCTTTCCTTCTGTTTCCTTCTTTCTTTTCTCTTTTTTCTTTATTTTATTTCGCGCGGCCTCGATGGCTTTCAACCTCACCAGTACGTGTTCACCCCTCCCGGCCCGAGAAAAGTCTTAGAAATGTTCCAGTCGACGATTGTTCGCCTTTAATTTCTTACGGACCCAGCGGTGCTTGGCAGGACACGGAAAGTAATGTGCAGGTGCGTCTCCTGCTCTGCACATGTGCGCGATTGTTGAAACAACTGCAGGGCTATCTTGGCAATGGCCTACATTCGACGACGGCGCAGGGCGCGACGGCCACTATAAACTTCAATGGAACTGGCATCCAAATTTACGGTGGTCACAAACCGGAATACGGAACGTACACTCTGACCGTGGATGGAACGACCGTGTCCAGTGGGAGTGCGAACAGTCCTGCGGTAGCGGCTCAACAGCTGCTCGCGTCGGCTTCAGGCCTCGACAATGGGCCTCACACAGCTGTTCTCACTAGCACCGGTGTTGGCATGGACATTGACGCGGTAAACCTCAACGCTCAGGTCGGAGCTGTCGGGTGAGTCCCTGTCACACATATCATGGCCCTGGCGTATTAACGCCTTGTCGAGATCCACGCCAACGTCAACTCTCTTTGACGACACCGACCCCGCGGTGACATATGCGGGCGCCTGGGAAACACACACGAATAATTCGATGTATGTGGACAGTACACTCCAGTAAGTAACTGCGCGCTTCCGCTGGGTAGTTTTCTGACTCAGCCGCCACAGCTACACTCAGGCACCTGGGGCTGCTGCGTCCCTGACATTTTCAGGAAACGCAGTCGCGGTCTATGGCACGGTTTCTCCGGATCATGCTGGAATCCAGGTTTCTGTGGATGGGAAGAGTGTCATTGTGGATGGTGGCTCAGATTCCACGAACGGGCTACATGCTCAGGTATTTTGTTTTTTTCGCCGCCCACTTGTTGTTTCTGACCGCATCTTTGTTAGACTCTCCTGGTCAGTTGATGGTTACTTTTGTATCGGAAAATTCAATGACTCGTTTCAGTACTACGCAGATGGTCTAGACGATTCTCAACACGTGTTAATCGTCACCAACACGGGCCAACAACCTGGAACTGGTCCGTTCATCGACATTGACGCAGTTAATGTCTACTCTGCCACCTCGCCCTCTCCTGCAGCCTCTTCACCTGCTGCCGCCGGCGATAATGGAGCCAAACCCAGCACCATTGCCACGCAATCAAGCGGGCTTTCGCAAGGCGCATTAGGTGGGATCATCGGGGGCAGTCTCTTCATCGTGCTTGCTCTGTTGGGACTTTTCCTGTTCCTGTTCCTGCGGCGGAGGAAGGCGCGCTCGCAACGCGTCATGATGGAGCCCAAGACTCCGCTGGGCGCCATGCTACCCCTCCAAGGACCGCGGTTCACTCCGGTTTCGCCGCAGCAACCTCAGCCCACATTCCTCAGTCCCATCTTCACCAAGAGCAAGAATTCACTGTCGCGCCTATCAAAGCACTCGATCGCGCCTAGCTACTATGCATCAAACGCTTCAAGTTCCCGTTCATCATTTGATTCGACCACGGCCTTGGTCCCCTCGGTGCCAACCCTCGCCATGCCTCGAGTGCCCGCGCGGGCACAACCCGACGTGATGGTAAGCTGCATACCATTGTTTGGGCGTGTGAACTGACTGGGCGCGGATCTCCTTGTAGATCCAGAAGCGAGGAGCACCGGGGAGACCGACTCGACCTCCTCCTTTGGAGCTGGATAGGTAGTAGTTGGGGGGTGGGCTGATTGCGGGATTTCCAGTAGGGACACTTGTATTCTTGGGCGGGTTTCATTCATCAATCCATCGGAGTTGCTATGTACCCACCAGCTCCAAGCCCACCCAGAGAAACGGAACCTGGTAAAGTGTCGCAACCGGGATCAGTTTTGGGTGTCACCACCGACTGGACCGGCTGTGTAATTGTTGTTTGCCACTGTAATATAGTCTGCTGTTGTCCCAGAACCTAGTGTTCGCCCTACCTTCTCTTCTCGCACATTCCCCCCGGGCTCGAGCTGTGCTCATTTACCGCTCTTCCTTTCTTTCTGGTCTTCAACCCTCACGCCTCCGGCCCTTTCTCCGCAACCTGAGCAGCGCTCACCACCTTCTTTACCTCCTCTTCACGACTTCCAAGACCCTCTTGAACAATGGGAAACCTTGTCTGGCATGAGTATGCGCGCTTGGTGACTATCACGGCGAGCGCATGTGAGTGGCACTTGCCCCGAGGGGCTCCTCGAGTCGATAGCTCATCGCTGGCGTAGATGCGGTCTGGGCTGGCTTCTTCGCCCTCTTTTACCGCAAATTCTTTTGGGACTTTGTTGGTGGCACTTTGCGTGACCCGGGAGGACTTCAGTGCGTCGCCAGCGCTGTTCAGCTGTTCTTGTGGTTGACCCGCTTTGATATAGACCTGCTCCCAGCGCCGCCATCTTCATCTCCCTCATCGTCAAGCTACCGATTATCCCAATCATCAGCGCTATTCTAGCACTCGTCATTCTCGCGGTGGAATTCCCGCTGTACATATTCAAGGATTCGGCGCTCCATCGCAGCTTTGCCTTGAAGATCGTGATGCTCGTGTTCCAAACGTTCTTCAATATCCTCTTCTATCAGGTCGGTACCCTCCAGAGTCTTTGTCGACCCCACTCACGTATCTCAGGGGACAAATGCGGCACTTTGGTCAATGATTGCGATAATATGCTACACGCGGGCGATCGCGCTTGGAGAAACGAAAGCAGAGGCAAAGGACAACAGAGGGAAAGGTGGACGGGCTTGATCCCGGGTCGCCGTCCTGGGCCATCCTTGAGCGGATGGCCAAGTGTAGGAAGAGGGTAGAAGATACCAGTATTCGGACTGCGTCTGTTTTTACATTCATTAAACCCGGCCCCCATCCTCCCCGACTTTCAACCGCCACCCCACTATACTACCGACTTCGCCATGTACTTTATAGACTTTTGTTGCCGTCGAACACCGGCCGATAGTCACGAATTAAGTCGCGCGATCTCGTAACTTGACCTTGATCTCTCTCCTACGACATCCCTCCGAGATACTACAGTCTGACTGCGGGAGACTAATATAATCCTCCATGTCTCCCAGTGAAGTCTTGTCAAAGGTCGCGCCTGCTTTCGAAAAGGCCCAGGCCTCGGGGGACTTGCTATTCTTTCCGTCCACGATTGTGAAGCACACCGATGAGTCGTCTGGTGTAGAGGTCATCGACTTGCTGCTCCATAGGCGCACCTCTGGCTGACGCCGTCCCACTGGTAGTACGAAATCCGGCTGTGCGAAGCCCTGCAGCATAAACCTCACCTCCCAACTCCCCACTTCACGGCCCAGGATTCGCAAAAGAAGTTGCAGGATCCATTTCTGCCTCCATACAACCCGAATCTATATATCGGGGAACTACAACAAGAACAAGAGGAATATGTCGTTCTGGTGGGTCTCGGCGCGCGGTCCATACAGCTCGTTCACCTTGGGATAGCTCAACAAGTACTCGGTGGTGCCGCAACATTTCTTGCTGGTCACCAAAGGTCTGCGATCCTTCTCTTTGCTGGTGCTTTAAACTCAATCCGACCATGTAGAATTCCGATCTCAGGCCTCGCCTCTGATGCCCCCAGATCTTGTACAGACATATATGCTGCTCGCCGCCGCCCGGAAAGCGCACCAAAACCTCTTTGGTTTTTTTAACTGCGGGGAGCTGTCTGGCGCGTCGCAAGCGCATAAACACGTCCAGTTCATCCCTCTAGAAGACGAGGACGGCCCTCCTATAGAATATCTCGCGCGGAGTGTCAAATTAGAAACCCAAGGTAAACCCAAGCATTTGTTTCTATGCGCAATACACCCACATCGCACGACAGATACGCCGTTCAGCCTGACCGCCCTCTCCTACGCCAACCATGTATTCCGCTTCCCCGACCGATTCTACTCGTACACTCCCGAGAAGATGGAGCCAATCCTAGCACAAGCTTTCCTGAGCCTCATCGACCTCGTTGTATCAACGATCCGGCATGACCCAGAGTACCCTGCGGGAAAGCCGTCGTACAACGTTGTCATCACGCTCGAGCATATGCACCTCATCCCGCGGCGGAAGGAGAACCACGTGCTTGCGGAGACGGGCGACCAGCTCAGTGTTAATGCGCTGGCGTTTGCGGGGATGATGCTGGTGAAGAGCGAGCGCGAGTTGGAGGCTGTCAAGACTGAGGGCGAGAGCAAGATTCTGCGGGCGGTTGGGTTGGAGAGCGTGCATGAGTTGCAGGTTGCAGGGACAGCTGCTGAAGCTAGAGATGTAGATGAGATTTAGGAGTTCAAGCTATCTTACGGGATGAAATTCACGCGTCGTCTGATAGAATGCACCGGTCGCGGCTCTGAACGGGTGCATTATTTTGCTACAAGAAAATCAAGCGGAGGCTTGCACTCCGAAAAAGTAACAGAGGTGGCCCGTACACTCCACCCTCATTAATCCAAGGCGGTTCTCGATCCTCGTTTTGCAAATGGAACACAGACACAGATCCTTGAGGTGGGCATGATGTTTGCCATCGTGCGAAAGGGTTGCATTCGCGGCTCGCAGGAAATTCTATTGCGGGCCATCTCCAAAAGGCAGTATAGTACCAAATTTGATCAGCGACTCTTTCGCATTGCCCAGACGTCTGTGTCCCACAAACATGCCATGGCATACGCCGACTTGCCAACCAATCCACAATCCTTTCACGGGCCAACCTCATTTGGGCCCAGTCTTCCTGGGATGGAAGAAGCGACGTGTTCCAGTAGGAAAGTCTGAGCAAATGTAGTAGTGCAAAGGGGAGGATGTCGAGCAGATTCAATTCGCGCGCCAAACGAATGGAAGATACAGGTTCCGGGAACATGCGCAACTTGAGTGTCGCATCGGACCATGAAGGGTCCACCCATCCATTCTGATTCAAGCGCACCTCTTCCGCTTCCTCGTCACCGGTGATAGCGTCCCAACCCTCCAGCGAGGTGGGCCAGTGCTTCTGCAACTGAGTAGCGACCATATCGCATATCCAGTTGACCTGGTATTTCTTGGCAATGAGAGTCGGCTCTAGAATATTGGTTGTGAACTCGGGCCCGATGAGCAGTTTGGCGATACATCTGTGCGATGTTAGAAACCACTCCACTTGCAATCTGCCAGGCTTACTGTGGATCGTAAAGAAAGGCTATAAAGTCGCGGAGGGGTTTCGTTTTGTCTGGCATCTGGACCAGCGGAAGACCATCGTACAAGTCCACAGAGGGCGGCTGAGGCATTGCGAGCATGTCCGCAAAAACAGAGGAATGCTTGACAAGAATGCCCTTGTGTAGACGAAAGTATGTTGTAGGGTCATCTTGTGCAGCCAAGACGATATTGCCGTCTTCAAAATAGAATTCCGAGTCTCGTATTTCGTCCATTCTGTCTTGCACAACCTGCAAAAATGTTGGGAGAAGGTTGGCAGAAGGAGCAAGTCCAAATCACACAGCCACCTCGCATATTTTTTCTCGACCTCCGCTTCCATGGCGCCAAACTCCAAGCCCGCAAAGGCTCCCAAGAAATCGACCAGCCCGTCAAAAGCACCAAAAGACGCGGCGCCGGTTCCGGGCCCTTCAAAACCTACAAAATCAAAGCCCGAAAAAGTCTCTGAACCCGACTCGAACGAGAACGAGGAGCAGGACGACGGTGGTGATTCTGCGGACTCTGAAAACGACGATGGGGACTCTGAAAACGGCGGTGTCAACGAAGAGGGTATGGAGCGCCTTATGAAGGCGTTGGGCGACGATGGGTTGGACGACTATGAGCAAATGCAGTTGCATGCCGTGCTTGGAGGGGATGAAGATGAAGACGACGAGGAAGACTCTTCATTCACTCTTGAAAACGCTGCAGACGCGGCCGACGATAATGGGGGGTCGGAGTCGGAGGATGGGTCAGACGCAGGCGAAGATGGTGAAGAGGATGAAGACGAGGGTGAAGACTCAGAGGAAGAGGAGGACGTTGCTTTGGACGACGTCGAGTCTATCGACGATGACGCCGTTCCTCGTCAAAAAATTGAAATCGACAACACGGTTCGTACGAGCCTTTACTTCTTGCTATTGCTCAAAAAATACCCAAGGTCGCCCTCGCACGAATCCGTGAAACTATTCAACTCGATGCTTCTTTACCTTGGACCGAAACCCTCGTCCTCTCGTACCCCGATTCCATTGACGTAGACGTCAACGACGACCTCAACCGGGAGCTTGCATTGTGCGTATCTCCAATCTCTTTTGAACCACCTCTAATACATCTGCAGCTACAAACAAGCTCTCCACGGCGCCAACGCTGCACGCGACCTGGCCGCCAAGCACAAATTCCCTTTTACGCGCCCGGCGGACTATTTCGCCGAGATGGTCAAGACCGATGCACACATGGAGCGTATCCGGCAGCGTCTACTCGACGAGCGTGCGGGCATCAAGAAAAGCGAGGACAAGCGCAAGGAGCGCGAGGGCAAAAAGTTTGGCAAGCAGGTGCAAATCGAGAAGCTCAAAGAGCGCGAGAGGGGTAAGAAGGAGATGGAGGAGCGGCTCAAGGGCTTGAAGCGGAGTATGATTCTTTTCTGCCTTTCTTGTATTCGACTAATGAACTCTCAGAACGCGGCGACATGCTTGACAAGCCGAGCGGAGACGACGACGGTTTCGACATTGCCGTCGAAGACGCCATCTCGGACAGGCCCGCCAAGCGCGGGCGTGGGGCAGCTCCCAGTGGTCGGGGTGGCCCCAAAATCCCCAGACAGGCCCGGGATAAAAAGTACGGTTTTGGCGGTGCTGGGAAATACTCCAAGTCAAATACGCGCGAGTCCACGGATGACTTTGGTGGCAGCAGTAGAGGAGGACGTGGTGGGGCACGTGGCGGTCGGGGTGGTTCAAGAGGCGGGTTCGGGCGTGGTGGTGGTCGCGGTGGGGGTGCCAAACGTTTGGGCAAGGGCCGAAGGGAGACTGCGCGGACTAAGAGGTGATCTAATATATACATTGGGCCAGGAAGGATACAAAGAGTCATCTAATGCACAACAACTGGCCGCCCTCCTTGTGTTCGCCCGCTTTCGCCCTCGTTTTCGCTGAGCATCAGAACGCACGCAGCAGCGAATAGGAAAACCACCATGCTCGTGTAGACTGGAGCCGCTCTGCTGATGAGGAGCAGCATTCCGCCAAGTATGGGTGCTAGTACACCTCCACTGACGGCCCCATCAGCTAATGTGAGCAAGAGAGATATTGAAACACCCACATGCGGGAAAAACCCGAAGCCATTCCACAGGCTGTTCCTCGCACTGTAAAGACGTGAGTAGAGTAAAAGGTGGCAAAAAAAAAATACCTTTGGTGGCGAATATCTCGGGTGTCCATCCATACAGAATGGACCACATCACCTGTGATCGCTGTTAGCCCGACGTATAGAAAGATATAATAGACATACAGTGCTAGCAAGCCCAACGCCTGTTGCACTAATGCGAACGAAAAACGGGTTTTGCGCCTTCTGCGCAAAGACGAAGAGAAGGCAGAATACAGCAGTCATGATGGTACTGCCAGCAAGAGACCATCGCCTCCCCAAAGGTGTGAGGATGAGCTTGGCACCGACAAAGGCGCCTGGACATCCTCCTATGGTAAAGATGAGCACATCCCACAGACTGGCTTCGATCGATGTTGTCCCTTTGGACTCGAGCAGTTTGGGTAGATAAACATTGAACATTGTATATGCTGCACGCCAGTCAGTACAGTGAATTCACCCAGAGTAATACGCACCCAAGGCCATCCCACACCATGCTCCCCAAATAAGCAGCGATGTACGACGCCACTCAGGCTCGAGCACCATCTGCAAGCGCCGTAGCCATCGGGAACCGCTCTTGGTATCGCCATTGCCGATGGGCATATAGCTCGCGTCGTCTTCGACGACGGTGGCAACAGAATCATCGACATCAGGAAGGTCAAGTTCATTAGCCAGTTCCGGGTTTCCGTTGAAACGGGCCATGGCCTGAAGTGCCACCAGTGCTTCTGCGGGACGCCCTGCATGCACGAGGAAGCGAGGGCTTTCGTGTAGCCGGAAAAAGACAACGCGGGCAATGAACATTGCCAACGTCTTCATCGCTTAGTCTGGGTTGTACAATGAGGAACGAGGGAGACGTACAAAGATGCCAAGCGCACCCAAGTAGTGCTTCCAGCCGTTGTTGAGTGCAGGGTCGCAGGGTATGCTGGTCGCAACGGCACATGAATTCTGTGGGACCAGAAACAGTGCAAAGACTGCGGCCACGACGGAGCCCACGGAGAAGAATATTGAAAGGGCAGTGACGAGGTAGAGTTTCGGTTGTGGCAGGTGCTCAATAATGAGTGTACCGTCTGTAGGCATCGAACCCTATGAAGAAGATAAGTGAGCAAGCGGTTCAATGAGCTCTTGACGCGCACGCACCCCCACCGCAGTCCCCAGTAGAAATAGAATCACAGCCAGTGAAGTGAAAGACCATGACAAAGACGCCAGCAAGCCGAACAGCGCGGTGAAGACGAGTGTAGCATTGAAAGCCGTGCTCCTGCCCAAGAGATCGGAACAAGTACCCCAGCCGACAGCACCTAGGAGCATCCCAGCAAACATGGCGGCGCTTGCAGCCCCAATCCAATTGTCCGGCACGGAATAATGTTGTTGGACCCTTGGAAGAACGATTGCAGCTGCTTGAAGCCACATCTAAACAAACTAAGCTAGGGAATCCTTGATGAATTATCTCACATTATCGGCCAGCCAACCTGAACAGAGTGAGAGCTGGTCGCGCGTTTATCGTCCACGGGACTCACCGCAACCACAAAGACACAAGAGCGTCCATTGATATCTGCCCATTCCGATACGGTCGATCGTCTTGTCCAGTCTACTGCGGACATCGTCGTCTAGCGCGTCCGCGTCGTGGAGGAGCCGCTCAGAGTCTTGCGCGTCATACATCGGCGTAAGCGAGTAGTTTTCGGATCCATGGAGATTCGCGGGGTTGGCGCGTACCATCATGATTGATAATCAGTTTTTGATCAGTTTCCTCGAAGTTCTTTCGGCCCGCCCATCTCAAGAGGATTGAAGAAGATCGCTCAGTTCACTCCAGATGTTGTGCTACGAAACCCCCTTCCCATTTCCATTCCAGAGTCGGCCCTATCTACCAGTGTGGTATGTAGCGATGCGCGGTAAAGTAAGAGGCGAGGAGCGCGAGCTACACTACTGAGGTGATGCCCGAAGGCGACTATACTACTGTAGATGATGCCCAAAGGTGTGGACTAGACTAACCCTCGAGCCCAACATGCTCCTGATTCATTCCCATCCTGCGTCCTTGGTCCTAGACTACCCTTGAGCCCAACATGCTCCTTTTCCTCCCATCCTGCATCCTTCGTCCATCGAATCGCGATTGAAGCGAGCAAGCGTCGGGCGAGCCTCGAGCGGCGAGGACTGCGCGTGTCGGAAGAACTGTATGTGAAGTCGAAGATACGATGTCTGAAGCAAAGTCAGCGAGGGGAACGACGACAACGAGGAGAACACTCACCAGTAGAGGCCACAACTATGCTGGTTTCTTCTTGAGGTCTTGCATCCTCGGTACCAGCGGCGAGCATTTGAACGCGGCGGGGTTCTGAAAGAGCGAGTCAGCCAACGGCGAGGACGAGAAAGGAGGGAGGGTGCCCACTGCTTGGTGTCAGACACCGGCTGCTACAGCGAGAATGAGTAAAGGCGAGCTGGGCGAGAGAAGAGAACGTACTCGAGGGACTCGCCCCGTCGCTTATTACGAAGGATGTTTGGATGGTGCCCCCACGCACGTCGCATTCCAGCCTCGGCCAGTGCCGCAATGAGTTAGCTTTGAGGACATCCTACGGCGTGTCGAGGTGGGCCGGGCAATCGCTAGCCCTAGAAGATGTGAGCGAGGAGGAATAGGCGAGTCATTCACTTACCTCAAGGAGGGAGCGACTGACAAGAGACAAAGAAAGGTGGCTGGCAGAATTGCCGGTATTTATGCCAAGATCAGTGGCTCTGCCTACGGTGTTTCCTTTCATGGACAAGCACCCAAAGCTCTGAATTATCCAGCGTCCTATGATACACATGAAACAACACATTGCATGCTCACAATGACAACCTCAAACCGCACCCACGCTTCCGGTGCCCATCTCGACGTCCTGGGACACCTTGATCTCCAATACATTTTCCTTGGCGATATCCGACGCACGACCGGGGTACGTCGTAAAGAGGGTATCCCGTCGCCGTACAGGTCCTCCCCATCGTAGACTGTGTGTAACCCTGGACTCTGGTGCTGATGCCGCAGCCGCAGATTCAGAATTGACACGAATTATTATAAGGTTGAAGCTGATGCCTATGATTTGTACAAGCTGGGCGCAAAATTGGGTTAAATTACATACTACGCATGGAAAGAGGGCAACTCACGTTGTCTGATGTGCCGTAGTTTGCATTGCTGCCAGCGACGTATGTCGCGACAAAGACGATGACGCAGACTGTGTAAAGAGCAGCCGAGTCGATGAGTATACGCATGACTATCCTTAGTCTCGACACACGGCGGTTTGCACCGGTGGATGTGGCCATTAGGGCGGTGGTTTCGCGGTCAATTGACCAGATGCGATACACGATGAGGACTGCAATCACAGTATCAGCAGAATTCAGATTTTGTCTGGTGTATCCTACATGTGCTCAAGAGGTTCATTGCGAGAGTGAGAGCAGTCATGCCATCGACCCAAGGATTGGCCGAGCTCGTGTCGGTCAGTGCCGGTGTCTGCATGGTGGCAATTGTGTGTATCAATATCGCTCCGCATGTTGTCCCAGCGAGCCATATAACGATGGAAGGAAGGACAATCAGCCAATTTTTGTTCCAGACCATCCAGCATCGGTATATCTGATAATAGTTCAGAACCCAGGGCGAAAATAAGCAGTTGGCCTTGCCAGTATGGAATCACCGATGGAGGTCTGGGCTACATAGTCTGCTACCTAGATCCCGGATTAGCCAGAGTCATGTCAGATTCTGCGCAATCTCACTTTCATCACTTGCACCCAATACGAGATGTTTTCAAACTCTTCTTTCGCCCCACCGGGACCAGTGTAGTACACGAACGCGTCCAGGTTGTGTCGAAGACCAAAAGCCACATCCAATGTTGCGAACGTGAACATGAGCATCGCAGCCGCGAGCATATGCCAATGGATAACCTTTTTAAAGCAGTGATCGGCTGGGGACCACAGCAAAGCACGGAGACATTGGGCTAGTGTGACCAGATACACGCCATAGAGAAGAGTCTCCATGAACAGTCCAACGATTTGGGCAGAGTCGATGAGAAAGGGAGGGGCCATGGCGGGATGTCGACGAGAGATTCTCGTGGCACCTTAAATTGCAGAGTCTCTCAGCCACAGATGTCTGTCCAGCACAGATTCGAGGGACCCATGAGGCAGATGTTATTATAGACCATATTGTAGGCTGTCCCGTCCTTGGCCGACGATGACGGGAGAGAACAAGCCAAAGTTGTTTGTCACGTGCATGATAAGTTTCACTCTCTACACCTCCGCGCCGCTCAATTTTGTGACCAGCTGAATGAAGCGCGGCGCAGACAGGCAGATAACGAAGGATGAGGGGGACGATGAGATTGAGGTACGTGTTGTTCACCCAGAAACTCAATGGAATATTCATATTTTACAGGAAGTCACCAGCAGCGGCGCTGCATTCTCCAAGGCTGACGATGCTGTCCTCGCTGGCAGAAAGTGAGAAAGAGGCGCGTCGGTCCAAGCGTTCACTGAGCTCGTAATACAGAATAAAGGCAATGCCGCGGCGTGGAGGAGCCTCGCCCGCCCCATCTGCCACTGAGGTCCGTGCTCAATCGCGTCGGTCTCCCTCAAAAGTTTACCCACCCTCTAGTCTCCTGCTACTCCTCCGCCCTCGAAATTCGGCGCGTTTGCTGGATTCGGAACTCCTGCAGCCTCACCCCACTCATTCTCATTCACCCCGTCCTCGGCTTCTCCAAGTTTCCCCCCAGCTGCGAAACCCGCGTCCAATCCATTTGCAGCACCTCCAACAACATCGACACCGGCTTTGTTCGGTTCCGGGGCTCCCGTCGTCGCGTCTACCGCGTCAAATGCCGCAAAAACGTTTGCAGGGTTGTTGGGCGACTCATCAGCCAAACCCACATCCACTGACTCTGAATCCGACTCCACACCGACAGACGAGGTCGCGCTTAAATATTACAAATCTCTGCGCGGTCTCAACGTGTCCATCCTCGAGGCGATCACCAAAGCCATTGATCAAGATCCTTTTGCGGATGTCGCCGGCGTGCTAAAGAGCTACAGCGAGCTGCGTCTCGGATTCCAGAAGGAATTTGACAGCAAATCCAAGCCAGAGCTTGCGCGCTCATCTGCGCCTTCACCGTCTCCTAGTGCACCTACCTTGAGTGCACCCACCCCCGCGCCTCCGTCCAAAATGCCCACTGCACCAACCGCCTTTGCAGGTTTCGGCGGTTTCGGCGCCAAACCCGCGGCATCTTCGACACCCCCACCTGACGTTACCAAATCCGCACCCGCAGGACCTGTGCCACCGTCCAACCCCTTCTCCTTTGGCCCCTCCTCGTCATCAACCATTGCCAAACCATCCCCCACCTCACTTTTCGGCTCGACTACGACGACGCCGGCAGCTACCCCGACAAAAGCGGGGTCTCTGTTTAGCTCGACGTCGACAGGTTCTCTCTTTGGCTCTGCCCCCGCGCCCCAATCACCGTCGTCGACCGGGCTCAGTTTTGGGTCCAGTGCGACTTCTAGCACCAAAACTTCTCTATTCGGTGCGCCTGCGTCGCCTTCGCCGTCTTCTTTCGGTGGGGCTGCGAAAGCACCGTCGTCACTCTTTGGTAGCGGGGCCTTTGGAGGATCAACAACAGCTGCCAGCTCATCGACGGGCTTTTCGTTCGCGAAAGGCAGTCTAGGCAATCCGGTTGGTTTTGGTTTTGGGTCTCCCAAAGCTGATGAGAAGGAGAAGGAGGAGAAGAAGAGTGATGGGGATGGAGAAGATGATACGACGGAGAGTGGGAGCGGGGAGAGTCAAGGGCAGAGTCAGACTACGGATACTACGGAAACACAAGAGAAGGGCATCAGTGCGGCCTCGACGATGATTTTCGGTGGAGATGAAGGGACTGGGTTGGATGCGGAGGGCGAGGGGGAGGAGGACGAGGACACGGTTCATGCGGCCAGGGTAAAGGCCTTCCGAATGAAGAAGAATGAGGATGGTGGGAATGGCGGGTGGCTCGACATTGGAATCGGTATGCTCCGTCTGAAAAAGCATAAAGAGACGTCAGCGAGACGGGTTCTTATGCGAAATTCGCAGTCGGGCAAGATACTAATCGTACGTCCCTCGGTCTTTATTTCGTGCAAGGCTGATTGAGTCAAACAGAACTTTGCGCTCTACTCTGGCTTGAAACCCACGCAGACCAAAAAGACCATGTCGTTTGTAGGGCACGACGAGACTGGGGACCACCAAATGTTCAACGTGCGGTTTAGGTCCGAGGAAGCGGCCAAGGAGTTTTGTGAGTTTTTGGAGCGGGAGGTGGCGGCGGTCAAGGCGGGATGAGTGTATGTAGATTTTGTCGCATGCTGCTAGGAATTGCGATACCATTGATTATAATGTACAGTGTCTAGTAAGTTACATTGACGCGTTTGTTGTCAAACTCGTCCCATCTCCGAGTCAGAGCATCGGCGACGAAATGGGCAGCATCTCGTCGAGAGAGTGTGTACCCTCCCAGCTCCTGCTCGCTGACGCGATAACTCTTTCCCCCCGCGTCGGCTGTACACGGGCCGTCTGTTAACATCCCCGCACGGACGATGAGAGCGTGTTTGAGTGTCCCGGGTGCAGGCAGTCCGGTGCGTTCCGTCCAGCCCTCGCCAAAGAGATCGATTGTGGGCGTACTCTCGGCTTTCGGATCCCATGCCCAACCGGCACAGTGCGCAATCACGTACTCCATGGCGATTTTATCGCGGTGGGGACCACCTAGAAGTGCGTAGAGCGGTTTGAGGGCAAAAGGGAGGGCGGAGAATGCTGCGGGGGTGAGCCCTGTTGATGAGAGGACAACGAGTTTGGGCTGTGGGGCTGATGGGTAGGTCGGCATTGTGCAGAGAACGTTGAGGAGACATTGTGTGACGGCGTTGTGGGGGTTTATAGTCATGCCTTTGGTGAGGCTGAATCCTGAGGGATACAGGCCGACGGTGAAAATGATGGCGTCGACGGTGCCGGCGGCTTGCCAGGCTGCACGGACGTCTGATTCGTTGAGGGCATCGCCCTTGAGCAGGCGAACGTGGCCAGATTTGACATAGGCCTGGATAGCGGTGTCCTCGTCGAAGATGGAGGTTGAGCGAAGGAGAAATGTGACAGTCGCGCCTTGTTCTGTGATGGGAGATAAACGATAAGATAAGATGAAGCGATGGAAACGTACCAAGCAGGCGAATGGCCGCAAAATATCCGATATTGCGCGAGGCTCCGAACGCGAGTAGATTGAGGGGTGCCATGGGTTTTTTTAGTGAGACAGTCTAGGAGAAACTGTCCGCCTTTTAACTGGTCGCCGTGTCATGAAAGATGACTAAACAGCGGCGCGCCATTGATACGCGCGGGCCGGCAGCCAACTGCGAGCGCAGTTATTGACAGTCCATACATATATCCTTCCGCAGTCCTTCCGAATGAAATGAATGACTGAGATAGATTACCGGACTACATAATACATTACATCGACACTAGAGAACTTTCCATTTGTTCAACTGTCATCAAACAGTCAGATAAGATACGACACCCAAGAGATCGGGATTTACCTCCAACTTGTTTTTCAAATCCACTTCCTTTCGCAAGGTCTCAGCAAACTCGGCGAGATACTTGGGTGCGTCGTTGGCGCAGAGTTTGCATGCTGCTATACCGCTGATCTTCCCCCCATAATTCAGAACCACATTGGCCGCAGTCTCCCCGGCCGGACGCAGTTGCAAAGCGTCTGAGACACGGTCCATGAGATCCACAAACCAAGGCGCGGGGCTATAATAGTCGTCGTCCGGACCTGTATGATAGGCACCACATTGGTCGTCGTGGTCCTCATCAGTCCACCAAGGGGGGTAGGGCCCATCACCCAGAAGCTCTTGCGCTTCAAAGTTATCCAAAGACTGATAATTGCTCATCACTGCCCCAGCTTTCTCTCCGCACTCCTGATGGAAGGTGTGCAGGTCCAGAATTCGACCTGCAGGGATGAGCTCAAACTCGGGGTGCTTGTATTTTTGCCCCTTGGGCCTGTAGACATCCTTGAGTGTTTCCCAGGCCGCTTCTTTCGCCAAAGACTCGAGGCGGAGATGACATGCAATCGCATAGACCCGGTAGGGCTCCTTCTTGACGGCGTTCGTGAATGCGTACTCTATCGCGGCTCTCGCAGCGGGCATCTGGTACTTGTCCGCGGCAGCATGAGCGAGATAAAGTCCGTCGATGTCTTTGATCTGCTCGTTGTGTAGAGCCGGCGGGTAGCACAGCAGAAGCAGCTGTCGGATTGCGCCACTTGTCTCTGAAAGCTGTACGACTGGTATTCCGTTCCGAATGTCGACCCCTTCAACGAGGGTGTCCGTGGGTGCGGGGAATTCGAACATGTCGCGGAAGACGGGGGAAACCAAAGCCAGTACGGCTTTGTGCGTGTAGAAATCTATCGGGTTTGACGACCTCAGGATGAGGTCTGGGGCACCACAAATGGTAAAGTCGGGGGAGAATGGTCCGGGAGGTGATGCGTTCATGAAGGTAGCCATGGTGGAAGGAGTGAGGGCAGTGTTTCTTGATTGCCAAGCAAAGACAAGACGCGTTGAACAAAGCGAGCCCAGAACAAAGAGAACCCAGATGAAAGATCGAAGACAAAGGAGGCGGAGATCAAAGCTGCCGCGCCGCGGCTCGAGCAATATTGATCCAATTCTTGCTCTTGCGACACAACGTCCTCCAAACTCCACCATGATCCTCAGTCTTGCAATGCGAATACCTGTGTGCATCTTGCGAAGCAAACCGAAAGAGAAACGATACAGTCTGGTGATTTTCGTGGTGGCTGACAGACCAAGGGTTTGCTAGGGGTCGCACCGATCGCCCCTGCAGTTAGCCCATACCACCACCACACTCTTTGGATGCGTCCTTCCTTTATTTTATCGTCGCTCCTTCTCTTCGCCTCGCCCGCCCTCGCCGCTTCCGCCGCCGACTGGTCCACTCGCCAAATCTATCAGGTCCCCCTCCATCTTCGTTCACCGACTAACGCTGACTATCTTGAAGCTCGTCACAGACCGTTTCGCGACGAGCAATAACTCGGCCACGACATGCGACACTTCCCTGCGTACCTACTGCGGTGGCTCCTGGAAGGGCATCATCAATCATCTGGATTACATTCAGGGCATGGGTTTTGACGCAGTCTGGATCTCGCCCGTCGTGAAGAACGTCGATGCAACACCGTACGGCGACGGATACCACGGGTGCGTGACTTGGTCGCACCTCTTGTGTGCCAACTGACATCCGGGCGGTCAGGTATTGGTCTGAGGACATCAACACCATAAGCTCGCGTTACGGCTCAACAGACGACCTCAAGGCGCTCAGCAACGCGTTGCACGAGCGCGGCATGTATCTCATGATCGACATTGTCATCAACCACTTCGCGGGCATCCCGACCAACACGACCACGTCCCCGTCCAATCAATTCACGTTTGACTACTCGCGCTTCAACCCGTTCAATATGGAGGATGACTTTCACGCGCAGTGCTTCATCAATGATTACACGAATCAGACGGACGTCGAGCAGTGCTGGCTGGGCGATGAGAAGCTGCCGCTGCCGGACCTAAATACGGAGGACGACGCGGTGGTCTCTGCGCTCAGTTCATGGATCGGGGACCTCGTCAAGGCATATGCTGTTGACGGTGTGCGGATTGATACAGTCAAGCACATCAGGCACGACTTTTGGAGCGCCTTTACCAAGAGTGCGGGTGTGTGGACACTAGGCGAGGTGCTGACCAACAACGCTACCTACTCGGCTCAGTATATCGGTGCAGTCGACGCTGTACTCGACTATCCCTCGTGGTACAACCTTCTCGATGCTTTCGGGACCTCGACCGGCAATCTCTCTGCGCTGACGCTGAACCCCTCACCCGCAGCGCTCGCATCCAAGTCCTCGTCGACGTCCCTCACTGGCGTCTTTTTGGAGAACCACGATCAGCCGCGATTTGCCTCCCACACGAGCGACGTAGCGCTGATCAAGAATGCGATGTCGTGGGTGTTTGTTGGGGATGGAGTACCAATCATGTACTATGGGCAGGAGCAGGGTTATGCAGGAGGTGCAGACCCGGCGAATCGGGAGGCGTGAGTGTTCTTTTTCGCTTCCTTCCTTCTAAAACTCACCAAAACATAGACTTTGGCTCAGTGGCTACGAGACAAACAAACCTCTGGTCTTATACGCCTCAAAGCTCACCTCGGCACGCAAGCTTGCTATCGCAGCAAACAAGACTTTCATCTCTACCCCGGTACGTGTGCCCCGCCTCCTGTTAACCCACCCGCTGATTCCACCGCCCTTACAGGCCTCATGGATTAATCAGTCCGATCCCAGCACCATAGCACTCTCCAAACCGCCGCTGCTGTCTCTCTTCACGAACGTAGGCTCCAACGCGACCTCGCAACCGACCTGGAGCATTCCCGCGGGGCTATACGAGGCGAATACGACGCTCGTAGACGTGGTATCGTGCACGCGGCTGGTAGTCGGCGAAGATGGTGTGAATGTGACTGCGATGGAGGGGTTGCCGAAGGTGATGATTCCTGCGAGTATGTTGAAGAAGGATGGGGGTGCGTGTCCTGCGTTGGCCATTAAGCAGAGTGGTGCGACGAGGAGGAGTGTGGTGGGTGTGCTGTCGGTTGTTTCGGCGGTTTGGAGTGTGGTGACGCTCGTTTAGTGGAGAGATGTGTTTCTGGTAATTATGGGATGGTTCTCGTCTTTCAGAACACGAGTGTGATAAGCGACGATATTTTGACCTGCCTTATGGGAGACACCGTTGGCAGAGCCACTGATCTTGGCATAAATACCGGCAATTCTGCCAACCACCTCTCTTTGTCTCTTGCCAGTCGCTCCCTCCTTGAGGTAAGTGACTCACTCCCCCATTTCTTCTCGCTCACATCTTCTAGGGCTAGCGATTGTCCGGCAACACTTCGACACGCCGTAGGATGTCCTCAAAGCTAACTCATTGCGGCACTGGCCGAGGCTGGAATGCGACGTGCGTGGGGGCCCTATCCAAACATCCTTCGTAATAAGCGACGTGGCGAGTCCCTCGAGTACGTTGCCTTCTCTCGCCCAGGTCGCGTTTACTCATTCTCGCTGTAGCAGCCGGTGTCTGACACCAAGCAGTGGCACCCTTCCTCCTTTCTCGTCCTCGCCGTTGGCTAACTCGCCCTTCCAGAACCCCACCGCGTGGAAATGCTCGCCGCTGGTACCGAGGATGCAAGACCTCAAGAAGAAACCAGCGTAGTTGTGGCCTCTACTGGCAAGTACTCTCATCCTCTCCATCGTTCTCCTCGCTGACTCTCCTTCAGACTTCTTCCTTCGGCTTCACACACATACAGTTCTTCCGACACGCGCAGTCCTCGCAGCTCGAGGCTCGCCCGACGCTCGCTCGCTTCAATCGCGGCTCGATGGGCGAAGGATGCAGGATGGGAGGACAAGGGATAATGAGCATGTTGGGCTCGAGGGTAGTTTGATGGCCTCTGGAATCGTCTGCAGTAGTGTAGTGGCCTCAGTAGCGTAGCTCGTGCTCCTCGTCTCTTACTTTACCGTCACACGTCGCTACATACACACTTGTAGGTGGGGCCGACTAGCTGGAATGGGAATGGAAATGGGTAGAACAACATCTTGTGAGGGAACTAGGATACGGGCATCTGGGGCAAGCATAAGTATCATTGTATGCGCGGTCTGAGATCGCGGCAATAATTCGCATGGACTAGAGAGATTCTAGACGAGCCAACTACAATTCAAGGGGTCAGATAAGGAATCTGGGCTGAGAAGGGGAGCTGATACCATTTTCTTGTTGACTCTGTCCACCTGCTTCCGCACGGTTACTGCCAACGCAGCCATACGCGCCGCCGACTCCCTCGAGCAGAGTTTGCATTCCGATAACACGTCGCTGCAGGTCGTCGTATAATCCAAAACGGCACTCCAAGCAGACTCCCCATTTGGCCGTAATTTGACTGCTTCCTGGACCGTAGCCATGTGTTGCCGGT
>JARKIF010000347.1:0-26442 GCA_029378245.1 Roridomyces roridus | reverse complement strand
TGTTATCCTTTGATTGATTTGGCCCTGGCATTCTCCAGACCGTTGAGGTTGTCCTGGCCGTTACGTGATTTCTGTCTTTTCTTGCACAAATCCCTTCTAATTCTCAATTGAACTCAAGGCGGTCTGGGGTCTATGCACCCTCATAAACGCCCACCTGCACTTCGTCTCGAAGCCTTGGCGCAATCTAGATCGAATGGGAGTGGTAATGTGGAAGACATGGACTACTAATACCTCATTATGTCCGCATGTAATTGGTTACCACACGTCGAGAATCTACCCGTATACAGCACCTACTTACCGCCAATCCTTGCCCCGACCATACTCTGCGACAAATGAGCGGTTCTGGAATTTGGATAATGGACATGGCGAACTCGGTAGCCGGCGCAGCGGAGCATCTACGCCGTTGTGAAAGTTTCCAACTTGGATCCTGCCGCGCTAGATTTATCTGTCCTCGGCCTTGGGCCGATGCCAAAGGAGGGTTCTGGAATGTTGCTTGAATGAATGGACACGGCGAGTTCGGGAGTCAGCGTGGCAGAGCACCGGTTCGATGTGTGAAAGTTCCGATCGTTGATCGAATTTTGATCAATCAATCATGATTCCCTTCTTATTCTTCTCCCGCTGAATGCTGCTAAAATCCTCCAGGCTCTCACCGTCCATAGCCCTGTGACAACCCTGGAAGGCCGGCTGAACCGTTTTGGAATGTTCCGGACAAATGAACACCCGCGGGAGCATCTACGATCGGCGCCGCTGGAGCCTCGTGTGATTCATGAAACTTGAAGTTTCCATGTCGCGCTATTTCTTGACCAGCTTCGTTGCTCTGGTGCCCTGAAATAGAGATCGTACATATGGCATGCGGCAGCTGTTCAAACCTGACCCTGAACTCCAACAAGACAGAAACTTCCCTCCACTAGTCTCAACCAAATGGACAAGACAGACAATACCACAATGCCGCGCAACTGGAGATTCTGGTGTATCATTTTGTCGTTGGCAATATGTATGCTCTTAACCGCGATCGAATTTGTCCGTCTTTCACTCCTGCCTCGAATCATCATGTCTGACTCATCTTACTGCCTCCCAGACCGCGGTTAGCACCGCACTCCCCGTCATTGTGCAAGATCTGGAGGGAGACAAGTTCATCTGGGTTGGCTCTGCTTACACACTGGGGGCGACTGCTCTTATCCCCTTCTGTGGTGGTCTTGCGCAGGTCTGGTCTTCACGTACTTGGGACTTCCTACGCTGACATAGACAGATTTTCGGACGAAGATTCGTGCTCCTCGGTGCAATCGCGCTGTTTTGCGTTGGTAGTGCTCTATGCGGAGCAGCAACGAGCATGAACTTCTTAATCGGTGGACGAAGTGAGTCCATATCCCGCATATGGAGCTCATGCTCATTTCCGCAGCTGTACAGGGTCTTGGGGCGGGTGCCATAACCGCGCTCGCTCAGATATCCTCGCGGATCTCGTCCCTCTCAAAGAGCGCGGTTCCTCACGGTATCTTGGCCCTGTGAGCGAATTTCAGGCCGGCAGCTATGAGCAGCAGACCAACATATTTTTGCAGAGCGTGGACCATAGGTGGGGGAAGCGGGTCCCGTAATTGGCGGTTCACCTCGCTGAGCGAGGGCAGTGGCGATGGGTATTCTATTTGAACTTGCCTCTATGCGGCCTAGTTGCAGTCTTGGTTACGAGTTTTCTTCGCCTGAAGAAACCAACCACACCGGTGCATGAACAGGTGAAGCGCATAGACTGGATGTCAGTCCCTTGTCATTCAACATGTTTGTTGTTGCCTTAATCAATTTCCAGCGGTAACTTAATCGTCGTGGCCTCGACCACTTCGGTCGTCATGCTCTCACCTGGGCCGGCGTACAGTTCTCTTGGTCATCTGCCCAAGTTCTGGCTCCCCTTATCCTCGGGATACTAGGCCTCGTCGGGTTCCTTGTATATGAAGCTCGCTTCACCGAGTTCCCAATCGTGAGTTGAAGTTGACCAATATTGGATGAAGTGTGTATTCAATCCGAACAGGTCCCCATTTCCTTGCTCAGCAGTCGAACTGCCTTCAGTGGTTACGCACAAAACTTCCTCAATGGGATTGTTGTATCAGCCCTCGCCTGTGAGCCTCCCTTTTCGCATTTGGAACCAAGCGTCATATGTATTTCGCAGATTGGCTTCCCGTCTACTTCCAAGCGTGCAAAGATGCTGGACCCACTGCGGCCGGTGTAGATGGCTTCGGCATGTCCTACACCATCAGTCCTTCGTCCATTATCTCGGGTTTGGTTGTCCAGAAAACGCAACGATACCGCCAGCCGATGTGGTTTGGTTGGATTTTGTTGATCGTGGGTTGCGCTCTTCTCGGGACGCTGGACGAGAACTCCAGCCGCTCCCTGTGTTATGGCCTCGAAGTGATCATCGGGATCGGGATAGGAATTATATACGTCATTGCGTATTTCCCTGTCCTGGCACCGATTCCGGTGTCGCAGAGTGCCCCCGCGCTGGCCTTGTTCACATTTCTCCGAAACTTCGCATTGGTCTGTCAATACGGTCGAATCATCAGCTGACAGCTAACCTCGGTCCTCGGTGTAGATTTGGGGCGTCACTATTGGAGGAACAGTCCTACAGAACCAACTCGTCCACAGGCTTCCTTCTGCCTTTCTCGCCCAATTCCCCGGTGGAACGCAGATCGCTTTCGAGGTCATTCCCTCGATTAAGAGTCTTCCACAACCCTTGAAGGATCAAGTCCGCCACGCATTTGCTGGATCGCTCCAGGTGCTTTGGAATGTCCTCGCCGGAATCAGCGGTCTGGGGCTCTTGATAAGTCTTGCGATGAAACATCTTCCTTTGCATACTTCCGTCGATGAGAGCTGGGGAAGAGAGGGATTGAAAGAGAAGGAATCGGACGATGGTGAGGTCGCTGCTTGACCTGCACTGAACGCGTATATAATTCATGTTTGCCCAAGTTACAGATGCGTATGTACCAGAGAACCTTTTGATTGAAGATCCACAGAATTTGCCTGGTTGATCACAAGTGTGCACGCAACACTAGTAAGCATAGAATGAGCCAAGATCTCGCCACATGAGAATGAGACCCTAATTGGAACGCGCGATGCATTCATAATCTCCCGTTCGAACCGTGGAATTGGGCCGGTGTCCAGAAGGAGTCAAGAACAGTCACTTGCGTCTTTGTCGGGGTCAGTAGCTGCTTTGAGAGGACAGATTGAAATATTCAAACTGCACGGGCGGAGTACCAGGAGGTAAAGAAGGGCATGAGCCACTCAAGGGCGTATTTGGACGAAGTTGATCCACACAGCTGCCAATACGAATGAGCCTCGATGGATTTCAAGCAGGATTTAGACCGACTGTAAAGTGCGCCACGCAAATTGACTTGCAAGATGGGCTGAAGATGGTAGGTAGCATTACACGGCATGGGGCTGGAGTTTGTGTCGCTCTGTCCGAGCGCTCAGCGCCACTAGTGAGGTTCAGAATTCTGTTCGTATCCCGGCTTCTAATCGGATGCTCTGTTGCCCTTCTGACAGAAACTGGTGCGTCGGCGCTCGCGGGAAGGCACGCGGGACTTGAGATATCAGATCATGATGAGGCTGCCACCAGTGCTTTGGGCGTCCATGAAGCTTCAACGTTTCCACACCCAACAGCACTGGTTTCTACGATGACAGGCTCCTGAGTCCTTGATGACTCCGGGAAGAGAAACCCGGAAATTAACCATACCTTAGGAGGCGCTTGAGATGGGAATTCAAGATTCAGAGCGAGAGATGATTGCGGAGTTGTTACGGAGCGTAGAGCGAGGGTGAGAGACTCGAGAGAGACTCCACGACGGCCCCGGCCGTTCCGATGCGGGACCTTGTGCCGGTCAATCCTATCCTATCTGTACTTAGTGTTGACGCACAGGAGTGCGTGTATAAATACGATCTGTTGATATTAGAAACAGGGGTCTTCCCGGGTTGTACAAAGCCACCATCTAAAGTCGACAAGCGTCCTGCGTCAACACTTAGTACATCATGCAAGATCAATCTTGGATCAATCGATCATGATGGTGCGACGGTTTATTCCTGAATCCGTCCACGGTGTCCGTTCTTTTCTGATTCCCTGCGCTCGACGGATTGACGCCGTCCTCTTATTCTTGGACCTTGTGATACTCCCGTCCACCTCAGCCTATCAGGTCGCTCGTCCCTCCCCGCGGCTAACTCCATGGACATCGGTTTCAAGGACCGGTTTGGGGGTTTGGTTTGCAGCACAAGTATAAGATCGCTCCCCGCTATATCCAGCATTCGGAAAGATGGCACCAACCCTCTTGCCGCTGTATCTATTACTCACTTTTGTCACAGCCTACATTCTCTACCGAGTCCTGAAAAGGGTTTATCGGATCTACAACTCCTCTCTACGCCTGATTCCTGGACCGCCATCTCTTGGTTTCTTCTATGGCAGTGTGTCCCAAGTTCTCGAGGCCGATGCATATCGGCTTTTCGATCGCTGGACCTCCCAGTGGGGCCCGACATTCAAGTACTCTTCGATGTTCAATGTGAGCTCTTTCTAGATACATAACTCTCGCTGAGAGCTCCTGACTAGGCCAACAAGTTGTATACTGCGGACGTTGGAGCTTTGGCCCACATTTTATCGTCCGACATCTATGTGAAATCCAACATAATGACTCAGTTCAGTCCAGCGTTCAGTGTGCATATGAATAGAGGTGAAGTTCGATCTCTGCACTTGGACGATTGTTCATTACTGCAATAAGGTCTACTCTTCGTTGAAGGTTTGTTCTCTCAATTGGCCGAGGCGCATCTCGTATTCACTTGCCGGCAGGGACGCGACATCGCCAACTGGTAAGATTCGGGCAGCTCGAGCTACCAGGCTATTAACCAATCCCGATCAGCGCAAAATCATGGTACTACTTGGCACATATGTGCAACATGTGTCTCATCCATCTTTAGGCCTCGGCTTTCTCATACAGTCAAATCCGGGAATTCACCCACGTTTTCCTTAGTAAATCTTTGGAAGTGAGTTCCACTGGTCGGAAAAAGTGTCGACTAAGATCTTGTTCAGCTCCGAGACTTGTGGTCAAGGGAACTTTCTCAATCGAAACGCGGCGACAATAAACTCGAAATTGACGCGTTCGTGTGGATGAACAGGCTGGCGCTCGATACAATCGGGCTCGCAGGTATGAGCTTGAAATACGAACAGGAACCTGTCTCACATGTCTGGAAGCCTTCGACTATGATTTTGATTCCCTCCACACGATTGCAGCAGCAGCGGCGAGACCTAATGAGCTCCTCAAGGCTGTCCGAGATTTATTCACTTTTGACTTCTTTACGGTCATGTTCATTGTGCAACTTTTCTTCCCTTTGACACGGCTCATCGTAAGCTTCCGTCCGTTGAATGGTTACTCATATGTATAACATGCTTCCAGCCGACGGCACATTCTCGCACGACTGCGAAAGCCGTGGCTACCATCCGTCGAATTGGAAATGATATGATCACGCAGAAGAAATCTATCATGCTTGCTCAAACCTCCTGGGCAGTTTCGAAGCAACAATTGGAGGGCGCTGATCTACTAAGTCTTCTCGTCAAATCGACTCTGGCCACGGATATTCCGGCTGAAGAACGAATGACGGATGAGGAAATCCTGTCTCGTACGTTTGCCCCATTTCTCCATTGGGAGGACACAACTAATCTCAACGCAGAAATCCCCTCGGTGCTCGTTGCCGGCCATGAGGTGTGGTGATTCTTTAGGGAATCCAACGTCTGACCCTTCCTCTGCTTTTATAGACTTCTGCGTGCGCCCAGTCTTATCTCATTGGTGTTCCACGTCGTAAATGTAAAACTCTACAGTGCCACAGTGACCTGGACTCTCTTCTCATTGGCGACAAACCCGGAGGTGCAGGCCAAACTGCGATCCGAGCTACAGGCCGTCGATTCCGAGAAACTAACTATGTCGACGTTGTTGGAGTTACCGTATTTAGACGCGGTCTTGCGAGAATCCCTCCGTCTAAATGCGCCTGTCGGCTTCACGCAGCGCACCGCGACCAAGACCGACTACATCCCCCTACAGACTTCCTATGTTGACCTCAAGGGCACGTTGCAGAACACTGTTCGGTATGTGCAGCCTCGTCTATCTCTTTTACTTGGTACTAACGTTGACTAGAGTCGGAAAGGGCGACAAAGTTAAAATTCCCATCCGAGCGGTGAATAGATCGAAAGATTTGTGGGGCTTCGATGCAGAGGAGTTCAAGTATACGCCAAACTCATCACAAGGAGTGGAGAATTGATTTTCCTTAGACCAGAGCGTTGGCTCGATAACTCCATCCCTCAGGCAGTCAAAGCCATCCCTGCCGTCTGGGGTAATACCATGTCATTTTTGGCTGGACCGCACGCCTGCATCGGGTATCGGGTCGCTCTTGTCCAGTACGTCAATCAACTGCGTTGGACCGTTGGCTCATGGTCCTCAGGATGAAAGCCATGCTGTTCACGCTCGTTCGGGACTTTGTCTTTGAATTGGCTATTTCACCTGAGGATGTTGGTCGACGGGAAAATATCGTTGGAAGGCCTTACGTGGCGAGCGATCCTGGGGCTGGGTTTCAACTGCCCATGCTGATCAGTTCCTGCTCGGCAGATAGCTGAATTCACAGAAGGATTTCGTGTAGACCCTCATTACATAAGTACAGCAACGAGGTGTGCGTCCTGAACAAGCCGCTGTACTCACCGGAGATTTTTTAAAAGAGCTTCTGAAGCATGCTGAACTTGTGCAATTTGAGGTAGAGCCAAACGCATAGGTCGGGACAGTGACTGCATTCTGTGTGCGCAACACGGGTGTCGGGCATGCGCAAGCATCATAGTATCTTTCAAATTGCATTGGTAAATCTGTACAAGTAATTAGCACGCAAATTCATACCACTCATTGACATGATGTGAGTCAGTGAACTGTAGTCTGCGAGTGTGTGGGCGAGGACAAGGCGAGGATCAGGAGTTCCATAATTAGGCGGAGGCGTTGGTCGAGTTTTTGGTCAGGAAGCTTTGTCTTTCGAGGCAGGTCTACGTTCAGCGAGCGGAGCAGGGTCAGCAGTTCTGCGCGTGGCGACATCATCATGGTCAAACGAGAAGAGCATCGATCACGTGGAGACCAAACAGAAGACGCGCCCCAGGTCCGCTCTATAAATCGAGTGTTCATCTCTGATTGAAATCACGTCCCCGCCTTCGTTCCACTCTCCTTGTCTAAAGACTCCAACTGTTCAAAACCTTTAAATTCTGTCCTCTCCTCCTCCCTAAACCCCGCTACGAAATCATCCTTATCCTTATACTCCCACTTGTACCTGCCCACGAACCCATCGTTGTACCAGTAATACTTGCCCCTCGCGGCGAATACGAACCAATCTCCGCCGCACCCACGGAGAAAGAGGATGGGTTCGGCGAGGTCCGTAATCCCAAACTCCGCCAAAATGCTTTGAATACGTCTGTCCCACGGTTGATTAAATTCTTCCAATTCCATCTCGTCCGGAGGTTGAAACAGCCCGAGGCCTTGCCAGGTCTCCCAATCTGTGCTCCATTCCCAGGGAGGGTTGCGAGTGGTAAACCAGTCCTTGTAAATATAAGAGCGATCGGCGCGTCCCGAGGGGTTGGGAACAGTAGGCGAAGGGCTCGTGACACGGACTCGGAGAAGGTCCAGGCTGACGACCGGTTCGTCCTCATCCCACGGCGTACCAAAGCAGCCCTGGCAAAGACATTAGGTTGAGATACTGCAGCTGGACATGGCATTGGAGTGGACTTACCTCCACTGCGGGATAATCAAGGAACGGGCGGCACGAAGGTGAAACATTTCAAATTCGTCAGCGCGCCTGCGTCCCTCTTTATATTTCCTAGGACCTCATCGCAGCGATCAGGCGAATCACGCCGGAGCTGATTCAGCTAATCAAATCTCTCACCATCCGCCGCGCGATGGTCCTATCCTATCCTCGAACTCCCGGAATTGCGGCTCCTCGCCCCGACTGTCGTGATTCTGCGCAGGCGCGCATCGATATCTGCCTAGGAGTAGTCCCAGCAGCATGCAAATATTCTCGCTCGAAGGTAGCACGAACCACGAAGCCACAAGAGTCAAGGCAAGACTCGACCAGCAATAGTCTGGCATCGGCTGTTACTAATAACATTCAAGGCATCTTGTCCCGAGACCCCGTCGTATCTCCGCGAAGCGACCCATCTCGACAGCATCGGCGGCTTTCACCTTCCCTGAAACTCTTCTTCTGCCACGTCCCACCCACACCTTGCAAGTCCCCACAACGACGTGGAGCGCCGAATGTCGAATAGTAGCAAGGCTCGCACCGTGCTCATCACCGGATGCTCGGCTGGAGGGATAGGCCATGCATTGGCAATTGAATTTCGTACCAAAGGTGAGTGTGGCAAACTCTGAGCCTGCCCATCTGTCTCAATGAACGATTAGGATTTCGTGTATTCGCCACAGCACGGCGTCTCGAGTCAATGCAAGACCTGTCCGCGCGAGGAATCGAAATATACAAGCTCGATGTCACGGACTTCGACGCTATACGCAAGATGCGGGAAGAGATTTCCACGAAAACCGGTGGCACCCTCGACGTTCTGGTCAATAACGCGTGAGTCGGCTCAACTTTCCACGAACGCTGAATCTCAACAAGTCGCAGCGGACAAGGTACAGCTCTGCAAGGGACCTTGATGGTATGCTAACTCTTCGCAGCCTACCCGGTTGCCATCACAGACATGGAGCTCAACAGTATTCGCGAAATCTTCGAAGTCAATTTGTTTGCACCGATGGTTCTCGTAAAGGAATTTTCCAATCTTCTCATCGCTGCTGGCGACGCTCGGATAATCCACATCGGAAGTATCAGCGGTATCATGCCTATGCCGTTCAGTGCTGCCTACAATGCGAGCAAGGCAGGCCTCCATTCTTTCTGTAACACCGCGCGCGTGGAATTGGCTCCTTTCAAGTAAGCCCCGTCTCCTCAGTGTCGCGTACAAACCCTGAAATTTTCGCCAGCGTGAAAGTCATCAATGTGTGTTTAACTCTTTCTGAGATGGCCATTAATATTCCTAACTCTGGTCGGCAGATCGTCACGGGCGCAGTGCAGAGCAATATTTCGCGGGGCGGAAACCTGCCGGACAATTCTCTGTACAAGCCCATGGAAGATTTGTACCAACAAAAGCGTATCAACGTCTCGCAACGTGCGTGAAACTCCCCAGTCATCGTTCAATGCAGCTAACACCCCGAGCACAGGGAGTGCTACTCCAACCGACTCATACGCCGCGATCGTGGTAGCGGAGGCGATGAAAGCCAACCCACGAGCATGGGTCTGGGCGGGGAAGAGCTCATTCCTGGCTTGGTTCATCGATACTTTCTTGCCTCGAGCGGCGTTTGTTCGTTCCAAATGTCTTCTCGTATCCATTTGACATATACTGCACACAGGATTGGTTGATGAACAGAATTTTCGGTATGGATGAATTTTCGGCCAGATTGGGCAAAGCAAAGAGCAAGATCGATTAATTGAGACGAGTGTACACCCCGAGCTCCGACCGAAATTCATTGTGTGTCCAATCGTTGACTGCAATCTCTGGCAGGTTCATCTTCGTGGGGAGTTTCATCATGGACCCTTGTTCTGGATGTTCTGGATGTCTTTCGACGGCGTTTTTGTATCGTTTATGAACCAGCTCATCATGCATTCGTGGAACCAGAGAGCTGCGCGCCAACCCGGATTTCATTCGCCGAACTTCTCAGTCACACCGCATGCTTCAGGTATGTATATAACCTTGAGCTCCCGAAATCCATTGTGTGTCCAATCGCTGATTTCCAATGTCTCATCATGGACCCTTGTTCTGGATTTCGACTAGACCAGGTCCATGTCATCCGACGGCGTCTTCGTATCGTCTCTAAACCACCAGAGAATTGCGCGCCAACCCGGATTCCATTGGCCGAACTTCTCAGTCCACACCGCGTGCTTCAGGTATGTGCACGTTTCGAGGGCAGATCCCCGTTTCCCGCCGTGTCGGGTTCTCGCAATTATATGTGAAATTGTGTTTATCTCTGTTCTCGGGAAGAACCTAAGTATTTTCTTGCGCTGCTGCTACGTTGATCGCTCATCTCTCGTTCAGTACCAGGAAAGATTCACAGCCTCCTTACCATCATTCCCAACACCACCCCATTTGTTCTAGCTGCAACCGCGGTGTTGTTGGCGGCGTATTGTTTTACTCAAGTGCAGTGGACCAACAGTGCGATACCGAACAATTGACAGGATACTAACTACTTCAAAACCACCACATTCCCTACTCCAGTCCCAAACGATGTCTTCGCCGTCGCAAGACATTCTGGACGTCCTCCAAGTCTTTAGTGGTTTGCGATACTTTTCTGGTAAGTTGTTCAACTTGATCCTGTGAGCGACGATCACTTATCTCTGCAGTCGTTCCATTCGTTGTGGTGGTCTTCGACCATGTCCTCACGCTGCCCGATGAGGTCGAGACAATCTGGGCAAACCCAAATGCAAAATGGACATCCAAAGTAGTGTTTTTTGTCAACAGATATCCCCCCCTGGCTGTGCTCGCAGTCCTAGTCTACAGTCAGTCCAAAATTCACGACGATTTGGGCTCTGACTGAACTTGAATGCTAACCATTGCGCGCAGTTTTCAGCGGCACGAGCTCGGAACTGACAACTGCTGTGAGTCGCACTGAAGCCCGAGACTGATGGATTCAAAGGCTAACCTTGGAAATAGTTGTCAGTGTACTTGCCTCGTACAATATGCCAATTCCTCACAGAGTGCTAGTTGTCAAAATTTCCTTTGGGTTTACGGAGTCACCACCATCATCGTGGGTGGCATGTCGCACTGTAAGCCTTCAACTCTGACAAGTACTTGAAATGAAGCCGAAGCTTTTTAGTTGCTATAATCGTACGCGTGCACCGACTTTGGGACCAAAGGAAACATATAGAACAGCTCCTGATGGGAATGTTCATAGTCTACATGTCCACCACAAGCATCCTCGGGATAATCGCAGTTCTCCAATTGCAACGCACATCAGGAAAACTGGAGGCACTGCATAGCACTATGCAGCACTATGCAGCACTATGCAGTGCTGCATAGTGCCATAGCAACTTATCCAGTTTTCCTGATGCATGTGGCCATTTCAAACTCACTTTAAGGGCCATTGCTAGTGCATGGCAGTCCGAGTCTAGTTTGAGTCTAGCGGCCATGAAGGCTGGGTCGAGATCAAACACTCTTGCTTAGCTTTTACCCGGCCCCTCCACGGCAGCTTCCACAGACCGGCGCCACGGGTGACGCCGAGGTGACGGCCCACGGCCAAGTTCCAACATGTTGCCTCGCTTCTTCGACTTGAAGTTTGAACATGACACTCATGGCTCAAACTGATTTCACACCAGCAGTATCAAACCCATTTGCAACACTAAGTAAGTTTTCATTGCATGACAATTCACGGACCAGTTTCGTCGGGAGACCACTTCAACAATGAAGTCCTGGGCCCTGGCACACCCGACGGGAGCCTGAAGCAACCAACGGAGAAACATCAGCTCGACGCGCATAATGTCTATGATTTCATTCTGGGTTTGGGGACGCACGGAATAATTTACATACAACGACGGGCGTCTCATGTTCGCTGACAGAAAAATCAGAAATGAACCCATTTTATTTTGGAAGGGGCAGAGATGCATAGCGGTGCACGGACGAGTGACAATGCATGCTCCTGTGAGCCTGTATTGGACTTTGGAGCGACCACAGACCACTGCTACGTCGTGGATGAGCATGATCATGATGATAATGTTCCCTCTGAGGCTGCTCTGAGGTACTTTTTTTAACTTACTAAGTACGAGCCTACAAGTCTGAGAGAATTTGTCGTGCTCAAACCTTCCAATGGTAGCAGGCCATGCCGCTTGCCGGCCCTACAGCTTTATTCAGAGTGGGCTAGTGTTGGGCCAGTGAAAAAAATGGGTGTCGAGCAGTGTCGGTGCAAAGCAAGCCTTGCCGAGCTGTCAACGGAACGGGGATCCGCTCCGAGCTGTCAAGCATCTTCGGTGGAGATCGCAACTCGTTGGCCGGCGGAGCCCGGGGTGTAGTAAGAGGAAATGACTCAGGCTCAAAGACGTCATCGATCAAAATTTGGACCCCTACTTTGGCGGGAAACGGGCCGATAAGACCGAGCTTAGAAATAATTTTTTAAGACTCGGAACAAGAAATTGGTCACATCAAGCACGCAAATCCCTACCACTCCTGGTGAAGGGGAAAACTATCCAAGCAAACGTCCATCTTCCAATCCCCCGTGCGGATTGCGTACAAAAACATCTTCGCTCCGCTGGAGCTCTTGCTCCTAACAACGCGCGCAAGGTCGTCAAACTTGGTTGGATCGGGCGACTCGGAGCGCAACAGTAACGCCTCAAAAGTCCGCTTCTCATCATACACCAAGATTTCCTCCGTTCCATCCAAACTGACCTGCACTTTGACAGTGAACGGCGCAGTTCCGTGGGTGTTCACTAGGGGCGGAAGCAACTTTGAACTATCAAACGTCTCCGGGCGTTGGCATATGTCGTCATCGTGCTGCACAATATCCAAGCGGTTCATTCGGACGCCATACATCCCAGGACGAGGCTGGTCGGCGCGGAGGAAGGTAATTGACGTCCATTTGGCGTTTTGCACGGAATTGCAGATGGGACGGTGGGTGGACTTCCAGTCTTCCTGTTGACAAACTGTGTCTCGTGGATAAGAAATCACACTTGGAGGTGAAGGAGAGCTCGCCTGCGTCGCAGTACTTGACTGCACGGCATCGCGAACACTGCTGTGAAGCGGGAGCTCCGCAGACCGAGCAGCCGTCATTGGCGTTGTATTTTGCCGCATCATTCGCCTCTAACGGTCTGGGATACGTGAGATACAGAATGGCCCATCGTAAGGTTCACTAACCCCACAGGAATCAAGAACGACAACGTGAACGAATCTTCAGCGGGCGCACGGTTGGGCTTGTACGACGGCGCAAGACGTTCACTATTCGCGTAGAGGATGCGCTGGAGCAGGTCTTGTTCTTGTTTCGTTGCCGTTATGTTCAACAGATTTCGAGCAGTCCCCGCGGAGACCTGATCTGAAATCCACTGGATACTCCCTCTATGGACCATGCCGCTCAGGCTAGGCTGAAACACCACGAGAAAAATCAGCGTATTCTTGTCGAATTTCTTGACTTCCAGTACCTAGCCCCGCCCGGTTGTCGCGGTCAGGCAAGTGGCTGGAAAGTGGCTCACCCTCAGACAGATCCCATTCTTCCTGTCTTCATCCTGCAACACCATGGAGAATCTGCCAGTGTCGCAGCCATTCCCAATCGTCACCAAAGTCTGCCTCAAATCCATCGCGGAATTGCTGTACAATTCAGAGATAGGGTTGGCGACTCCGGTGAGCCTACTCTTAAGGTTCATCGAGGCCTCCTGGATGTTGTATCTCGCGACGGCTTTGAGCAAAGGCTGATTCGAGCTATCCCGAAACCACGATGGGTAGGCATTTGGATCGAGAGAAGGATTGGGCACGACGCGAGTGATGTACTGGGCGGAGTCGAGGGTGTGGGAGAGGCGTTCGTCGAGTTCTTGGTCAGAAAGCTTTGTCTTTCGAGGCAGGTCTACGCCCAACGAGCGGAGGAGGCTCAGCACTTCTGTGCGTGGCAACATGGTCAAGAGAGAAGAGTATCGATCACGTGGACACCAAACAAAGGACGCGTCCGATTACAAGATTTTAATTCATCCTTGGTTTGACCTTCTTCCCCACTTGAGACATCGACATAACAAGAGGAAGGGAAAGCGTTTTATGTACTGGCGAGCTCGAGATCCTTCTCCTTCAACTCCTCCTGCCCCATTCAACATCCACAGACGTATGCAACGGAAGATGTTTCATCAAAAAGCCAACCAACAGTCCCAGCCCGCTGATTCCTGTGAGGACATTCCAGAGAATCCGCAACGAGCCGGCAAATGCGTGCCGCACTTCGTCCTTCAACGGTTGCGGTAGATTGCGAATGGATGGGATGATCTGGAAGGCGATCTGCGTATGTGTTCCGCCAGGTAATTCAGCAAGGAAGGAGGCAGGGAGGCGATTGAGGAGTTGGTTTTGGAGAATTGTGCCGCCGATTGTGACGCCCCAAATCTGCAAAAAGGATCATAAGTTGGTATACAAGATACGGCGCAATGGACGTACAAATGAGAAATTCCGTGTGAACGTGCAGAACGCCAAGGAGGGGGTATTCTGAGACACCGGGATAGGAGCGAGAACGGGGAAGTATGCCCCGACGTAGATGATGCCCAAGCCGACGGCATAGATAAACTGCAAACCTATCGCCGTTGACAGGCTTGTGTTCTCACCGAGGATCCCAAAAAGGGCGAAACCCAAGATGGTTAATAGCCAACCGCCCCACATCAGCTCGCGATATCGCAACGTTCTTTGAACAACGATGCCGGCGATCAGAGCTGACACGCTGATCGTAAAGGAGGTTGGAAAGGAATCGACACCCGAGCCTGTTGGGCTGGCGTCTTTGGAGGCTTGGAAGTAAACTGGAAGCCAGTCTGTGAAATTTGTGTGGGTGCTGTGCAGGAAAGGAAGAGGATTAGGGCTCACTGGCAGCGGCTGCATTACATACTCCGTTCAAGAAAACCTGAGCGTAGCCGCTCAAGGAAGTTCGATTAAGAATCATGGAAATCGGTACCTGTTCGAGGTGAATAAGCAGTTTGAGTCGACGGGTGCAACTCACAAGCGGGGATTCGGGAACCCAGGCTTCGTATACGAAGAAGCCACACAGACCGAGCAGTCCAAGAATAAGGGGCGCCAAAACTCGGCTGGACGACCAGGGGTGCTGTACACCCGCCCATGTGAGGGCAATAACCACGGAAGTGATCGACGCAACGACAATGCAGGTGCCGCTGAAGAAAAAGGCTCAGACGGCGCAATTTGCAGTTGAAGCGACTTGAAGACCAACATCCAGTCTATGCGTGCCAGTTTTTCACGCAAAGAAATATCTGGTTTCTTCAGACGGAGGAAAATCAAAACCAGAACTGCTGCCAAACAAGATAGTGGCAAGTTCATGTAGAATAACCACCTCCAGTGTCCGTTCTGAGCAAGGGAGCCGCCAATCGCAGGACCGGTGCCCCCACCAATGCTCCATACCCTGTAAAGTGTCCGTCAGAATCTCAATCACAGCTGACGACCTGGACACTCACACAGCCATGATGCCGTTGAAGGAGCCGCGCTCTTTTAGAGGGACGAGATCGCCCATGATGATTTGAACGAGTGAGGTTATAGCACCAGCTCCGAGGCCCTGTACAACTGCGGAAATCATAAGTCCAAAAACGCATGTAGTTGCGCTGTTGACTGACCTCGTCCCCCAATTAAAAAGTTCATACTCGTGGCAGCCCCACATAGCGCACTGCCGAGACAAAAAAGAGCAAGTGCACCGAGAATCACGATCCTACGACCGAAAATCTGAGATAGGATTAGCGTAGGGCAATGGTTGTGCCATGGGTAGACAAACCTGCGCGAGCCCTCCGCAGAAAGGGACAAGAGCCGTTTGACCCAGTGTATATGCGGAGCCGACCCAGATGAATTGTTCGCCCTTGAGATCCTGCACGATGGTGGGGAGCGCGGTGGCCACGGAGCTCTGGGGAGACGGTAAGATATCAATTCATGGCGAAATGTAACACCCGCACGAATTCGATCGCAGTCAAGAGCATGCTGATTCCCAACTATGACGGTTCGTTTGTACAAATATTGATTTAGCACGCGCGCTAGACATCCAGCGCGCGCGCCCATTTGAGCACACCCCAGACGGCAGATTACATAACTATAGCTACTGGCTACAGATGCTATTGCCCAGCCAGCCCATACCCGCTCCACCAAGTTCCCCACCAAATGTCCAACGCCATTGGGACCCGCACTGGCACCGGTGACCTGCCACCCAAAGGACTCCGTGCAGAGATGGATGAGCCCGCTCCGAGCAGCATCCAGGTCCGTGGGGAAGTGCCACAGGTTTGAGGTAGCCTCGCGGTAAAGCGCCGCCGATGGGTGAGGGCTGGTGAGGGCTGGTGAGGGTCTCGTCCCGAAGGTCGGTGTCGGAGGAGAAGAAGAATGTTTAGTAAGCAGCTGGGTAGCTGGTAAACAGGGACAATGATCGGCACCGCTTAGCTACGTCACTTGCCGTCAATCTTTTCTTCTTCCCACACTCACCACCTCGACGGTAGACTCGACCACACAGGCAACGGTTCATGATTCTGAGACCCACGGCCGACAAATCAACTTCCGCCTCTTCCGCACGGAACGCAACCCCGCAACCCATCATATGAGTCTTGATAAAACACGGCTTGATTCGGCCTGTCGAGTCTCGACGATGGGGACACTTTGTTGCTGGGAACTGGCAGCCGCTGGCAAAGTCCCCAGTGCCCGTGGTCGTATTGTGTTGGCATTGTACAACCTGCCTTGGCTCGCAGTTGGGCTCCGAGCATGGTGCCGAGATCAGTGGTCTCTCGTATGTAGTTTCACGTGTCATCAAATTGGGTAGCCGAAGGCGCGCGCGCTGGATGTTTAGCGCGCGTGCTAAATCAATATTTGTACAAACGAACTGTCATATCAACGCCAGGAAAATGCACCAAAACCTCCAGTCGCGCGGCATTGGGGCCTCGGTTTTCGAGTCCATTTGACCAAGTTCTTGAGTATCGCAGCAAGACGAAACGGACCTGAGGAGTGCCTTAAATATGAGGCTTCGCTCCGGTATGAGGCTGTGGTGCGCCGACGAAGCGACCCGCCATAAGATCGTAATTTCAACTCTAGTGCCACGGAAATTCGACCTATTTTTCGGGCACTTGTCGAGGCGTGTTGCTCCAGGTTTTCAGAGATCGCATGGTTGGAATTGAGAGGCATTTGAGCACAAACGGTGGGGATTCGCCGCTTCTGAGGAGGAATTGATGTGCTCGTTGAGATTGTGCCGACCCGCCCAGTTGATGCGCCCGTTGAGGTTTGATATCCGAACCGGGGAGCTCTGCCACCAGGCGTGTTTGACCTTGTTCAACCAGGACGACGTTCAAGATAACCGGAGGCGGTAAGACGCCGGCGTGGAGTAAAGAAAAGAAAGGAGGTTCGCACGTGATCACCGCCTCTTCTCCTGATGCCACTCTCCACTTTGGCGCGCGCAGAAATTCTGAGCCTTCTGAACTCCATGGGCGTCGACCTTCCTCGGAAAACAAAACTTTCCGATGAAGAACTCGAGAAACGGCTCTCCCGCACCCTCGACTCAACACAATACCTCACTCGCGTCGTCCCCAAGCCGCCTTTCGATCCGAACGCGTATCCGTCCTGGTTCCAAGACAAGTCGAACAAACCCGTATTGGAAGCCATGTCGCGGCACAATGTGCTCGAGGCCACCATGAACCACGAGAGCAGGCTGAAGGGAATAGACAATCCTGTCGAGCTGTATTCCAACCCGGCCATGGACTTGAGGCAGACCATAATGAGTATTGGAAATGCGTGCGACCAGGGAATGGTGCCTGTAGTTGTGCAGGATAAGGATGATTCCTCTGGGATCTGTATGCGGGTGAGTGCACTCACGAGTCGCCCTTTTCCGCTTGCTCAAGTTCACCGCCGCAGGTGCTCCAAGTCAAGCAATTCGACAAAGAAACCCCCATCCTGGTCGTCCTTTTCCAACATGATCTCAAAGACGCGATTGCTCCGGGGGGTGCCCAGTGGATGTCCAGTATCGTCAATTCCAAGACCACGCAGCCCCTATTGAAAATAACGGCGACAATACAAGAACAGCAGCTTCTGCTCCGCCTTCTATACGCAAACAGCAAGCGTCTTGTCTCGTCCTACAAGCCGAAGCGTGCATCCACTGAGACTTCCTTCACGTTGTCGTTTTTGCTTCCCGTCGGGTGTGTGTCCCGTCTTGAGCAGATTATCTGGTCGCTGATTCGGACAAGGCCGCTGGCTGGTAGGGATATTGCAAAGTACAACACCAACGACGGCTGCTCGGTCTGTGGAGACCCCGCCGCGAAGAAATGCTCACGATGCGGTGCCGCGCGGTACTGTGACGCAGGTGCGGCTTTCGCCTTCGCTCCTACTATCGCTAAAACCCAGGACAGTCTGCCAGAAGGATGACTGGAAGACCCACCGCGCCCTCTGCAACTCGCTTCAAAATGCCCGGTGGAAGTCGGCCACCTTCGTCTCCGCCGACGAGCCTTAGCCTGGTTTGTTCAGCGTGCGAATCAGCCAGTACGACATCGTGCAGCACCAAGACACGCAAAAGCGGATGGAAGCCTTGTTTTCGAATGTTAACAAAGGGCCGCCGACCAACACACACGGGCTGGTGCCGTTTATCGTGAAAGTACAGCTGCAGTCTTCCAAAGCCAAGGGCCCGGCGTATCCGGTGATGAAAGAACTGGGTGGGACGCCGCCCGAGCTGGATGGGAAGAGTTTTCTGGTGTATGATCAGCGGAAGACGTTTGAGGTGATGGTGTTCCAGGAAGCGAATTCAGAGGTGTTCGACGACGTCTTGAAGGTGATCAAGAGCAGGGGCGAACGGGCCATTAAAACATTCATGTGGGCAATACGAACGGGGGATTGGACGATTGATTTGTGCTTGGACACTCTTCCAGACTTGCAGAGGTGGTAGAAGCATGTTGTTGCATATGTATTGGATATCTAGTGCCAGCAGGCGTCGCGATTCTTGCGGATGAAAGACTCTTTCAAGGTTCGAACTTGACATGTGATCGAGTCTCCCTTGTTCCACAATGCCACTCTCCACTTTGGCGCGCGCAGAAATTCTGAGCCTTCTGAGCTCCGTGGGCGTCGAACTTCCTCGGAAAACAAAACTTTCCGATGAAGAACTCGACAAACGTCTCTCCCGCACTCTCGACTCGACGCAATACCTCACTCGCGTTGTCCCCAAACCGCCTTTGAATCCCGATGCCTACGCGTCTTGGTTTCAAGACAAGTCCAACAAACCTGTGTTGAAGGCCATTTCGCGGCATAATATGCTCGAGGCCAACAAGAACTACGAAAGCAGCCTGAAAGACAAAGGCAATCCTGTCGAATTGTATTCCAACCCGGCCATGGACTTGAGGCAGACCCTCATGAGTATCGGGAACGCGTGCGACAATGGAATGATGCCTGTAGTTTTGCAGGATAAGGACGATTCATCTGGAATTTGTCTGCGGGTGAGTGTCACTCGCGTCCTTTCTTTGTCTACCGAAGCTGATGGATGGCCACTGGCAGGTACTCGAAGTCAAGCAATTCGACGAACAAACCCCTATTCTGGTTGTCCTATTTCAACATGACCTCAAAGAAACCGTGTCGCAGGGAAGCCTCCAGTGGATGTCCAGCTTCGCCAAGGCCAAGCAGCCTGTGTTGAAAATAATTGCGACGATACAAGAACAGCAGCTTCTACTGCGCTTGTTATACACAAATAGCGAGCGTCTTGTCTCGTCTTACGAGGCGAAGCGTGCTTCCACCGAGACTTCCTTCACGGTCTCGTTCTTGCTTCCTGTCGGGTGGGTGCGCCGTCTTCAATAAATTATCCAGTTATTGATTTCGACAAGGCCGCTGACCGGTAGAGATCTCGCAAACTACAACACGAATGATGGATGTTCCGTCTGCGGAGACCCCACCGAAAAGAAATGCTCACGGTGTGGTGCTGCACGGTATTGTGATGCAGGTACGGCGTTCTCCGTCACATCCCACTGTCACTAAAACCCAAGACAGTCTGCCAAAAGGATGACTGGCCGACCCACCGCACCTTCTGCAATTCGCTCAAAAATGCCCGCTGGAAGTCTATCGACTTTGGCTCCGTCGATCAGGCTGGCATGTACAGCATGAGAATTAACCAGTACGACATCGTGCAGCACGACGACATGCGAAAGCGTGCCGAGGCTTCGAAAGCCAGCAAAATCCAGGAACCACCGATAAATACCCACGGGCTGGTGCCGTTCATAGTGAAAGTGCAGCTGTCGGCGTCCAACGCCAAGGGCCCGGCGTATCCGGTGGTCAAAGTGCGGCCCGAGTTGGATGGGCAGAGTATGTTGCTGTATGATCAGGAGAGGGTGTTTGAGGGGATGGTGAATCGTCGGGCGGCGGATTCAGAGGCGTTTGACGACGTCGCCAAGGTGGTCAAGACCAAGGGCGACCGGGGTATCAAAACGTTCATGTGGGCTATACGGACGGGGGAGTGGACGATTGATTTGTGTTTGGATTCTCTTCCAGACTGGCAGAAGTGGTAGAAAAGAATGTCATTAAATGCCAGTGGACTTTGCTGCCCGTCTCGATTCTGCCCAGGCTTTCGCCCGCTCTTGCCGTGCAACGAGGGCCTCGTCCTGAGGCTGAGGCTGCTCTTCAGAGCCTTCCTCGTCACTGTCTCCGTAATCCGCAAGGGTACCTAGTCCACCTGCCGTGTCCGCCCTCTTGGCTTCCTCCTCTTGCAACTCTTTCTCAGCTTCCCGCTTTGAGGCGATCCACGCAGCCTTCCACCGTCCTCGCAGGAACGCAAAACGCTTGTCGCCGCCGTAATTGGCGAGGATGCGCATCTCTAGTTGGGCGGGGTTGGCGGTGGCGACGATGCTTTTTGCGGTGCGCTTCATTAGCTCCGTCTGAGCTTCGTCGGGCTATATCAACGTTAACTTGAGAGGTAGAAGGAAGGGATGGAGACCGACCTCCTCGTCACTTCCGCCCCAGACGTCTTCTGGTGCCTCCTCTGGCTCACCATCTTCCTCTCGCCGCGCTTTGAGCCGCTCCTCCCGAGCGCGGTCCATGACTCGTCTGCGCTTCTCCTGCCGGTAGTCTTCCGCCTCGTCTGGCGAGAAGAAAAAGGTGTCTTCAGAGTCAGACGGGAGGTCGGACCACCCTGAGGGAGATGGCGGGGACGATTGAGGAGCCGTGGACTCGGGGAGGGCGTCTAGGAGGAGTCTCGCGTCGTATCTGACGAACATTAGATGTCGGATAGCAGAGCGGCAGATTCAAACCGATACAGTCAAGTCGTTGAGCTTATGAGATTTTAGATGCGTCCTACCTATCTACCCAGAAAGAGGATTGGGCGACAGTTTGTGGGGGCGGGGCAAAGTCATCATCTTCGTCCGATGGAAACGCAGCTGGTTCGTGTAGATTCCGAGGGTTCCACCGGATGAGCGCGTTCCCAGAGGTCTCGAGAGATTCTGCGGCCTTTTTGGCTTGGGGACCACGGATAATGTCTGCCTCGTGTGCTTGAATAAACAGAGCTGGGTCCGGCCCGGGATTATCGTCGTCGACGACAGAGTAGGCGTGCCTCTTGCGCTTCCGGTTCGAGGACATGAGAGTGCACTGCGTTGTGATGCATCAGGGCACGCGCGCAGACGCCACGTTTCCTTCTTCATTCACCTCATGGATTTTCTACATTCTCAGCTGGGCAAGGTCCAGCAGCACCTTGCGTTTGTTGCGGTCGATCCCATTAACTGGAAATTCTATGTCCAATCCATCGCCTGGACCGTCACCTTATTCGAGTCGTACTTGCTGTACGAGCACCCGACGTGTTTCCCTTTTCTTGCGACGATTCTGATTGCGGATGTAGGATTCGCCAGTATCCTTTGTACTCCAAGACGGAGCCTCCACGTATGTCTCGTGCCAGTGCTTGCAAGGGCCACTCTTTTTTGACACGCACACCCCCTAGCGGCACTTGCCACGCACATCAGCGCGGCCGACTTTGAAAAGTCGCAAAAATATGGCAAGGACAAGGCCAAGTTCGCGTTGCTGTCGGGGCTCTACAAGCAGGTCCTCGACACTGTGATGCTTCACTTTGGGTTCTACGCGTGGTCGTGGACGGCGGCGGGAAGCCTTATGGCGAGGTTTGGCTATGGGCCAGAGTACGAGGTGTGTGTTTCGTGCAACGTAGTGTCCAGAGATTGATGCGCTTTAGACGGTGCAATCCATCGGCTTCGTCTTGCTACTCTTCTTTGGCTCGTCTCTTCCGACGCTGCCTCTGTCCGTGTACAGCACCTTTGTGCTCGAAGAAAAATACGGCTTCAACAAGACGTCTCCCAGTTTATTTATCGCCGATCTCCTTAAAGGCTGGGCCCTGGCTGTTGTACTCATCTCGCCTTTCCTCTGGGCCTTCTTGCGTGTATTTAATTGGGCAGGAGACCGATTTGTGCCCTGGCTCATGGCCTTTTTGTGCGTTCCCCATTCTCTGCGGGGCCCTCTTTCTTATTCTCCCTCAGCCTTGCGTTCCAGCTGATCATGGTGATCGTGTATCCGATGTTCATCCAGCCCTTGTTCAACAAGCTCTCGCCTCTTAAAGACGGCGAGCTCCGGACGCGCATTGAAAGCCTCGCTGGCAAGCTCAAGTTCCCTCTCACGCATCTCTACGAGATCGACGGCTCCAAGCGCAGCTCACACAGCAATGCATACTTCTTTGGCCTTCCCTGGGTGTGTTGCTCGCAGTTTCCTATTATGTTCCATTCTGACGCCTGGTATAGAGCAAGCACATTGTCATCTTTGACACGCTCATCCAGCAGAGCCAGCCCGACGAGGTGGAAGCAGTCCTCGCGCACGAGCTCGGTCACTGGTATTACGCGCACCCCACCAAGATGCTTGCCGTCTCGCAAATCCACGTGTTCACCATCTTTGCGCTCTTCCCCGCGTTCCTGCACGCCCCGCCGGTCTTGACGTCGTTTGACTTTCCCAAATCGGTTGCGGCGCAGCCTCCCACGCTCGTTGCGTTCCTGCTCTTCCAGGTTCGTCCTTAACTTCCATCTGTGGCCTGCATACTCATTGTGGGTGTAGATGATTTTGACACCCCTCGAGGCGTTTGTGAGCATTGGCATGCACGCTGTCAGCCGGCACTTTGAGTGGGAGGCGGACCGATTCGCTTGCGAACTGCAGGACAAGTTGGATGATGAGAAGATGATGACATGGGCGACCGTCTTGGACGCGCGCTCATTGCCCTTCATGTGAAGAATCTTTCGACTGTATGGGTTGACTGGCTGTACTCGGCTTACCACCACTCGCACCCGACATTGACCGAGCGCCTCAAAGGCCTCGAGTCGTTCCAAAGCCAACGCAGGAAGAAGACTACGTAGTTTACGTAGTTACATCTTTAGGGCTTGGCTGTATCTCGCGAAATACATAATTGACACCTCAGGGAGGCAGGATATGTGAGAAGTGATCGACACCTGGCCTGCTTATCTTCTCTCTCTTATCCACGGTGCTAGTCCAAGTCAAGTCCGTTACTCTCTCTCACTCGCCTTATGCTGACCGCCCATCGCAGCGGGGGTCATGTCCCCTACCCGCCTCTTGTCCCGCTGACCAGCGTATCCAATCAACCTCGACCGCAAATCACAGTCTGCCAGTGCCTCACGATCGCCGTCCGGTGCCCCTTTTGAACGGTTTCTGCGCGTCAAATCCAGCTCGACGCCTGCGCTCAGTGTGTTTGGGATGCGAGCTGTAGGGTCAGACTCGGATTCTGATACGGAAGACACGGACGAGGGTGTGCTGTATAGGCGCACAACCACTCTACGGACCCGCATTTTTGGACCGAATAAAGCGGATACGATATCTACCGCGCCAGGGACGAGGGGTGCAGGCGAGACGGAGACTGAGTTGGATGAACCCGTTGCGTTGGTCGTCCTTTCACTTGTCCGATTCTCATGCTATTTCTCTCAGCCTCGTCATCTGCCTACTGCACGCATCGTTCCTGTTTCGGCGCCCATTGTGCCCCCAGCACGCTCGAGCAGCGCCTTACCCCACTTCTCTTTGAGCTCTCGCGTCTCTTGTCCATCGTCCCTGCTGTTATTGGCACGATTTACAACTTGTACCACCTCTTCTTCGCCCCTGTGCCCTCCCGTATCGACTATTTTGTCTCGGCGCTCTGGTCCATCCTCACGGGCTACCATGCCTGGCACTCACAACTGGACTCCTGAACTCTGGCGCGTGTACTACCCCCCACTCGCGACACTCATATCGGCTTCTCGCACTCCAGGCCACTCTGCTGGCCTGCGACGCACTTGAGTCTGACGCTGCCCAATGCGAACGGCGGCCAAGCGGCAGTGGGGGCTGCCATTGGGACGACGACGTGTATGAGTTCGGAGCGTGCAGATCTGGGTGACGAGCAATTTGTGGTGGGAGCCGAGGGAGGAACGGTGCGCCTCGGGAAGGTCTAGCTGGTGTGGTGGGTGGCGTGCGGTTTTGGGCGGTCGGTGGGGCGGGAGACGGTGGGAGTGGCGCGGGAAGTTGGGACTGCAATGCATGCTCCCTGCGGGCGTGCTGTACTTTGTTATGGCTTGGCGGAGCAGCATAGAGGAGGAGTGGGATGGCTGTTAAAAAATTAAAATATTGTACGTTCTTGACCTTTCTACTTTGTTTTTATGCGCGCCGTGGGAGCTCTAGCAGCGTGTCCAGAGATAAGAGAATCGCGTCTTCGGACTACCTCAACGTTCGTCCATGCAGGCAGCAACGCGATCACGCTTCTTTCGAAGAACAATCTTCTTCAAGCCCTCGTGTCCTCTGTCGCTGTTTATGGAAAGTCTCGGTCTGCAAAGTGCTTCCGCCTCCTCTAGGTCTGAGAACGTACAAAAACCAACCCCAGTGAGACATTGCGTCCTTAACTCGTCTTCTCGTACCACACACACCGACACCAAGAACAGCAAAAAAGAACTATGCCCGCCCTCCCTGCCACGCCTCCAGGCCCGCCCTCCTTCCTGCCCCCCTGCCGTCGCCCTTGGATGGTTTGTCCTGGTCTTCGCGCTCGTAACAACAATCTACGCAGTCTGTGGATATGTCTCGCAACAACTGGCCGCGCGTCGTGCACGCACCGAGGATGTAGAGGTATGTCCTCTTCCTCATTAAACCTTCCAACATCTCACATCTCCTTCTAGAATCACGGTGCAAAATCGGCCGTGTTCATCAGCGTAAAAGTTAAAGTGCGTGCGCACCCAGAGGTAACATCTCCCTTTCCCTACCGCATAGCCTTGCTAAGAGATAATCTTTCTTTGCAGGAGACCCTCAAGGCCGCCCGTAAGCAGCTTGAAACGCTCAAGGCATTTCTCGTCGTCGTTTCCCCTAACTCTCATGTCTAACATTTTACTAGACGAACATCGGAAACACCACCCTCCACAAGCAGCTCATGGCCCACGGACGTCCGTCGATACCTCACTTCGTTGTTCAGCCCGCTATCCTCATGCACAAGGTCGAGCTGACCGTCCCTCCGGCGGTGTTCCTAGCCAAACACGAGGTCGTCAAGACTTCGGCCGGCCTCTTCATCCCTAAAATCCAAGAGCGTCTACTTGTGGGCCCCTCGCCCCTCCGTGTTGGCTACACGCCGTCGCCTAGCCTCGAAATCATCGAGTCGCCCGTCGATGACACAGCTCCTTTCACCAATAATTCGCCCTGACTCAGGTCACCCTGTGCGCCCGCGTTCGCCCTCTGGAGAATATCACTCTTCAGGATGTCAATAACCCCGCGCCTTTGGCTCCTACAATCATCATAACGCCGCCCGCAGCTGAGGCGCGACTCGACCGTGAATATGACACCGAGTATTCTGACGACGGCGAGTCGTTCGACCTCGACGACTTTCCAATGCCGCCGACCACTATCCCGGTCGCCGTCGTCCCTCATCGGGCACCTGCTCTCAGATTCGCGTCTAAAGAACGCGGCGCACGCAGCTCGACTGGCGCCGACGAAGAGTCGTCCGTCCAAGAGGACAGTATACAATAAAGAAAACCATGCACCCTGATTCCAAAAAATTTCAAGTTCTCTCGTACACAAGCAATCTCGATTCTCCCTCTCTCTCATCAACACTCGCTCTCGTCTTTCAGCCTTCAGCATCTCCACGCACCACTAATCCACCGACGTCGTGGGCCTGATCAGCCTCGACGTAGCGCTCTCGCCATATCATCTCAACACTCTCGATTGCTTTCTTCGACTTCATATAATGCTCCCCTCCCACCCTAATTATAATACCCTCCTCGTCGTCGTGGGCTTGATCAGCCCGGGCCCTAATCGTACTTTACTTACATATTTTGGTTTAGTGTTAGATCTGGTTCCTAATTTTATGACTCTCTTTACTTGCAAAGACGCGTACGGTCGATGCTTTGGTGAGGTGCTCCCTTTATTTGCAAAGACGCTCGATGCATTCGTGTGCCGCAAAGTGTGTCCGTCCAACGTACGCTCCAATTGCATTTGGACGGATTGAACTATATACCACATGTAGCAGGACATATCGCGATACCAGATCCGAGAGGCAGATGCAGTTAGTCGGCCGGACGCTGCTTCTGCAATGGCGCGCAAGTAAACAGGCGGGAGGGCACTGCGGTAAACAGCACCGCCAGCGCGCTCGTCCTGCGTCGACGGATTGTCGATGGAGACGCTGGTCCAAATTCAAATCTGAGAATCGAGTAAGTCAATGAGGCATCCAGTAGTAGAAAACGCACCAGATGAGATTTTGGCCTCTAGTC
>JARKIF010000346.1:0-26445 GCA_029378245.1 Roridomyces roridus | reverse complement strand
CTGCTCTGTGAAGCCCATGATTTCCTTCTCGAGCTCAGCGTAATTCGGCCCGACGGTGCAACTCGGGGAATTACAGAGCTCTTCTCGAGCAAAGAAAAGACGCTTTTCAGTACCCTGATTTTGTCCGGGGCGGTGCGTTGGTGTCTAACATGGCACCAGCTTCCGAGGTTATACGGTGGAACTGGGGGATCCTTGCACTTTCTTCAACCTCTCACGTCGCGGTGGAGAGACGGAGTTGAGTTCAATGCAAGTCATGCGGATAGTGCCCCTTGGGTCGCGATGAGCCTCCACTGTCATGTCAAGGAAAGAAAACGAATGTACCTGATAATTGCTTCATGTATCTGTACATTGTTGAGGTTGTCTTTGCTGCCCCGCCGCTGTCGTTCTTTGTCTCTTTGGCAAACTGTGGGACAGCGAACGACGGGAAGGTTGATTGGGGCGTAGAGATGACGCGCTCAGAAGGGCCTTGCGACCCGCACGCCAATGAGAGGAGGACGCAGATGGGGAGGCATCGACACGTCCATTTGGCCGCTCGTATCAACCTGGAGGCCTTGCGGTCGCGTCAATTGAGGAGCAGATGGCGTCCACGCGTCGGGCACAGCGGTTTCGAAGTCGAGTCCTTGTCTGCTGTGGGTTCTGGTCCCCAGCCGCCGCCACCGCCCCATGTGTTTGAATCCGTAGTCGATGCCCAGGTATCACCAGCCTTTTTGCTGCTCTCGTCCTTGTCGTCTGCCTTTTTCGAATTCGGTCATCCCCCCAACTGCCCCAGGCCGTACCAGACCCTTTACTCGTCGACGCGTCTTCCCCCCAGCCTCCCCAGCCCGTATCTGACCCTTTGCTGGGCGACGCCTGCTCCTTCGCGTCATCTCCCCACCCACCCCAGCCTGTACCTGACCCTTTACTCGTTGATGCCTCGGGTTCGTCGCGATTCGAGCTCGGTTTCCAGCTAGCCACATCCCAGTCGTCGTCCCTGTTGTTGTTTCTGTCATTGTTGTTCCTGCTGCTGCTGTCGCCGCCGTAATTGCCACTACTTTGCCTCCGTCCAGCCCATCCACTATCACTGGCACGCGAGTAGAATGAGAGTCGAATGAGTTTGAGCCACCACGACCACGCCCACGACCACGTCCACGAGGGGGTCTCTCTACAGCGTCGAGAATCGTACATTAGCAGAAGAGCAGACCAGGGGTGGTGAATGAACATGCTTCTGCCGTCTGCCACCGTGTAGCTGTTTTGAAACGGTCGTCGGGAGGATGAATATAAGGGCATTCCCCAGTTTTTTCTTTCTTGCAGCCTCCAAGGATGGGCTGCGCATCGTCGTCGTACCATTTGCATTTCGAAGGGACCCATCTCTGACCGAACTTTGACATGGAGGGAGAAATTAGGTTTTTACACCTCGATCTAAGTACAACAAAGGAAATGTAAAAATTATGTATGTACTGCAAATTTATGCTCTCGTAGCGTATACCTTCCAGACAAGTCCGCCCTTCTCACCCACCTCGAGCACATTATTAGAGCCAGGCTGTAAATCAACGAGCCAAGACCCAGGTCGATCCGTCTTCTCAGCAATCACAAGCCCATTCAACTTGACCTGCACCTCCCCAATCTTCTTGGCTTCCTTCTTCGCCGCCCGTGCAGCTTGTAAAGCCTTGACCGCGGCACTAGCAGCTTTCCCCTTGACCGCCCGATTCCGCAGCTTGCCCTTGGCTGCTGCCGGAGCCTTCTTCTTGCCATTCTTCACGGGTCCATCTACATCCATCTCATCGTCGTCCTCTTCCTCCTCCTCCTCTGAAAGCTCCGACTCGCTGCTATCGCTCTCCTCGTCTCCCATGTACGTGACATCCGCAACACTCAACGCATGTTCTCCGGGCCCCAGACGCATCACCCACGTCTTTACACCGTCCTGGTGATCAAGAATCAACGGACGCTTGCAGGGCTCGGTCATGAGCGAGACGCCTTTGAGCATGTGGCTGGGATGTATGGGAGGGGGGGCCGGTGAGCTCGCCACAGATACGATCTTGGCGGGCGGCGGCACAGCAACAGGTGGAGGCGGCGGTGCGGGAGTAGGCGCCGTTATTGGCACTGGTGTTGGCGTTGCTATAGGCAGGAATGTCGCTCCCCCTGGCTTGTATGCTGCAGCAGACTGAGCAGCAAATGTCGTGGTGGAAGCATTATATATCGGAGCAGGAGCAGGTGGCTGTTGTTGCTGTTGGATGGAGGGAAATTGTGAAGAAACTTGTATCGAGTTGCTCGACGGTAATGTATTCGGAGGAAGCACATCCGAAGCGACTGCCGGAGAGGCCGCCTTGGGCGGTGGCGGAGTCGGAGCGGGAAGAGGCGCAGGAGCCAAAGCGGGTGTAGGTACTTTGGCAGGAACTCGCAACACAACCGGAGGTTTCGTTGGAGGGGGAGAAGAGGGTCCCGCAACAGCAGCGGTAGCGGCAGGCATTTTAATCTTGATTTTCGTTGAAGATTTCTGATACCGGGGAACCGCAAAGGGAGCTGGCAAGTCGGACATGAGCTGGCGGAAGGCATCCTACAATCGAGAATGAGTTGTGTCCAAGGCTGGGAGAGGTTTTAACGCACTCGAAGGTTAACAGCGTCATCCCATATTTGCGTATGCTCGAGATTGAATTCCATCGCGTTGGAAAACACCAGTTCCACGTCGTCCGCAAAGTCTGTGGAAGTAATGTACTCCTTTCTCTTCAAGCGTTTCTATGCAGCCACCTCAGCTCATTGGGTTCATCGGACATTCAGGTCAACGCACCAGAATCGCCTCCAAACATTGCGGTCGCTTGATTTGAATATAGTACGAAGGCCAGTCCTTCTTGGAAGGCAGTTCCATGAATATGTCGGAGAGAATGCGACCACTGCCACGCAAGGTCAGATTCCGTATTCCATGTAAACCAAAACACACTTGTCGTCCGTCTTGTCGATGAGCTTTTGTAGCCTTGATTTGCAAAGACGATGGAGGCTGGGTTTCTTGGTAGCGTTGTCCCCGTCTTCCTCTGACGGGGCTAGCTTGTGAAAAGTCTTGTTGGTCAATTTCTAGCAACTCCTGTGAGCAGACGAGTGAGTGGGGGTGTGGAGACGCACCAGGAGGTCCTTGGCATCTTTCCAAATCTCACTACCCTCCATATTGTACGTCTTTGCATTATCGAAGCAAAGCTGAAGATCCTGACGAACGGCCTCGAGCGTCGGGTAGACATTCGTGTCGAGGTTGTGTTTGATATCGTCGAGCGCAATGGGGTGCGTGATAAAAACATAATAGTCCGGGTAGAGTTTCTTGGACGGTTTGCGGTGAAAAACGGTAGAAAGGGCTCTCCCACTGACGAATGCAGTAAGTAAAGGAAGGGTCACAGAGCAAACAAGTCTCCACTCACTCTTTGGCGGTTGCGTCCTTTATAGTCTGCCACAACTTGATGCCATGTTCGTAGACCTGGGCTGAATACGCACGGGCCTCCTCCGCTGCAGGATCAGCCGTGATGTCGACGTCCGAGGAGCTCCCCATTTCCTTCCTTCGTTTGGCTCGCGCCGCTTCCGCGTCAGTCCCGTTCCCAATCCTGAGTGCTCGTTTCATGGTGGCCTCGTTCGTCGGTATTCCCAAGTCAAGTACGAAAGTCGATTCCGAGTCGCGTCGGCTTCAGGCTGTCAACGCCGCACAAACATTACGTAACAACAAACACGAATTTGTTATTGCTCTACACTAAACGAAGTATTTTACTATTTTACGATTATTTTTGTAAAGTATTCACCGCTGGAAGCGCGCTATTTTGAAGTCCTCCATCCGTTTCCGCGCAGACCGAGAGTGGTTGCTGTTTTTTCCACCTTGAGATTTAGAGCTCAGAGGACGGAGGAGCACTCACTTTAGCCCACCGTCAAATGCCCAAGATGCCTCTATAAGATCTTGCTTTGGTCTAACACTGTATTTGCGTAGCAATGCCGCGCCCCCAGGCTGGAGAAATAATGAGATGCAGCATAGGATTAGGGAACGTGAACCCACATGCTCCCCAAGATACGGCGTAACATCGAAGAAATAATCCTCAATGACCACCAAGCAGCGCCCCGGCTTTGCTTCTATGTAGTCGTAAGCCTGGGAGAGCCCCCATGTCTCACCCGTCCAAGGAGCGGCGTCATGTTCGGGTGGAATCCCATGCGTTTCCTTGTATCGCATGTATTCCACAGCCTCTTTCAGATCCTTGTCCCGGACGCTCCGCAGACCGGTGACGAGACCGAGAGAGTGGAGGGCGTAGATGATCCACTTGGACGGGTCCCAGTTCCAGAAGTATGGACCTGATCGCCAGTCGTGGGGGAAGGAGTGATGCTGAGGGAATATTAGCAGCGATCGCGGGTGCCGATTGGGCCTACTCACGAAGTTATGAGAGCCTTCGCCACCAGTCAGTAACGCAAGAAGCTGGGAATAATTTGAGCAAGGACCAGGAGCAATGGAAAGGAACTTACAAAAGTGCCCCGTGAAGTATCCTCGTCGGAATAGGGTTGCAGACCGTCCCAGTGAGCCAACGAGTTGACGAGGAATGTGCAATGCCAAACTATTTCGACTTAGCATTATCCCAAAAGTGGAAGCAAGAAACCTACTCGCAAGCCTGGAAACCAATCCACCCCAAACGAAAGCACCCGACGGGTCGTTCCACAGCATACCCAGCAACGTGGGTACTACAAACCCAAAGAAAAGCGCCAGCGGCACTGAAGAACGTCTCAATCGACGTGCAGAATTGACAAAGGATGGACTTGCCATAATGCTTGTGCTGGAAACGGACGACTAGGATAGAGATTAATTGCTCGCCACACACGTGCCAAAGCCTCAATTACCAGGATCAGATTCCAAGTCTTCGCGGTCCACAAGCTCCATGCGGTCGTACTTTGGCTTGAAGAATATCCAGCCCATGTGCGAGTAGAACAAGCCCTTGGTCGCAGCATACGGGTCGTGTACAGGATCATCCGTGAATCTCTGTGTCGAAAACGGTGAGCAACGACTGGCCTGTTGGATAGTAGCATACACACATGATGTAACCGATGCCTCAGGCACCTGTATACGGCATTGCTTGAAAAAAAAGCTTCAAACAAAGGAAGAACCGCGCTTACCACCACTTTGAGATCGGTTAGAATTCGGCATATCAAGGAGGACACACAGAACGCACTTTGATAGACCCTTGGAACCCCGCAGAGCCCAGGGCCGCAAGGACCACGCGGACGGGCAATTTCGCTCGGAAGGCACGGTGCGAGTACAGACGGTGATACCCAATCTACCCCAGTATAAGCCAAGCTTGGAAGCGAATTATAGCGGGAACCACATACGGTGATGCTTAAGAAGGAATTTAGGTTTCAAATATATCTCCCAGTCCAGCACTCACCCGAAATCAGCAAGCTGCCACACGAGAAACGCCAAAACCAATGTCGGCGTTGGGACAGCCGTGATTGGGCGCCAGTACAAGGCGCCCAGGACGGCTGCAACGTGAATGGAAAAGAAAAAAGTCGCGTTTGACCACCAGATTTGGACTGGTGTCTCGGTAGACGTCGACATGGAAGATGGGGTGTGTTGGGAAGAAGAGACGGCCAACAAGAGAACGAGATGAAGTACGTTAATAAGTCGCGACCCGGGCAATGATATCACCAGCGCATCAAACGCCATTTAAATAGCAGCCTTTTGCGTCCGTTACATGGAGTCGATCCTCGGAGAAGCAGTAAAAGCGTAGTACCGCACACCAAATCGGGCGTTTCAAAATCAAACTCGGTCGGCGAGGGACGGCCACGATAGAGTCCGGCCCTGTGAATGGACTCTAACGCGGGTCTAACCCTTGCTACAGAGCTTGAAGGCATGAATTGCTGAGATTTCTCGTTGTCGCACGTTCTACCCAACGATGCCCTGAATACAGTCGCACATGGATGAAGCCGGCAAAAAGGCGATCACGCGGCAGTGCGATCGTATTGAACGCAAGTTTTGTTACTGCTATCTCCAAGGGTTCAACGTTCACCCCAGGGTTGGCGCAGGGTCGACAACAAGAGAACAAGAGAATACAGAGATCGAACTTATTGTCGGACTTGTGTCAACGCCGCCCGTCCACGATGTGCCTGACGCGGTTCACCTTGTCTTGACTCGTCTCCCACACACTCCACTCACCCTCCCCAACACCCATCCCGAGCCCCACCGGTCTATGCGCCATCTTGCTCTCCACCCAGGACCCACCACTGAGATGTATTTCCGTGACCCCCAAGGGCAGTAACGCGTCCAAGACAGCACCGACGGTGCCTGCGTTTATTCCGGACCCTGGTAGGATGCTCAACACCCACGGGAGGTCCCTTGCCAGCTTCTGAGTTGACTGGCAGACCCCCTTGAGTGTATCCAAAGACTCGACTACAGTGGGTCCATGTCCGCTAGTAGCAATTTCAGGACGCCGTCCGCGACTGCGGGCTAGACGCACCTCGTTAAGATGCGTGAAACGCCTCCAATGCTCATCACGTCCCGAAGAGCTGTTCACGGTAAGACACAGATTATCTGAGTGAAAGGAGCGCACCTTCCCCCGGATCCCGTGTCATATCGAACGCGCGGTGGAAGCACACTATCGAGTAGTTGGATATCTATCCCAGCAACGGTGTAGTAGACGTACCTTCAAGGGGCAAAGCCTCCGCAACGAGCCTGAAATAATCTATTAGTGAACACCGTCACGGTTCTTTCATACATACCGTTTGGTCGCATCCACATTCACGCGCCCCTCCGCAGTGAGGACGCCAAAAACAACGCCACGGACACCAATATCCTTGAAAACGCGTATGTCTTCCAACATGACCTCAATTTCCTCGTCCGAGTACAAGAAATCGCCCGTCCGAGGACGTATCATCGCCTGAGCCGAGTTCTTAGACGAGCACTGGCCAGAGCAAGAGTCGCAAACCATAATCGGCGTGTCCACTACGCGCATAATTGACTTGAGGAGGCCCAGACTCGGTGTTGTGCCGCCACCGACGCCCAGGTTGGCGCATACCTCTAGTCGGTTCGAACCACCATTGACCGCGTTGAGCGCAGACCGAACAGAATCGACGCAGACTTCAATTAGAATGGGGGGAGAGGTAGAGTCGGGCATGAATCATCCATGAAGGGTAGAACAGTTGAAAGATATAGTACAGGTCCAAGGAAGCTATTCGGCTCCGCATCACTTCCTCGCCTCGTAGATACTCGCGATTTGCCTCACATTAGGACAAATCGCCAGCCGGACGCGTTCCCCATCTCTAACAACCCGTCCATTATTCTCAATCCACTTGCCTACACCCAGCATGCCACTCCCATCCCTCACTAACCTCGCCAGTTTATCACGCTGGAGCGAGAACTTGAGCTGGCGCATGACAGGCAGCAACGACCGCGAAATACGGAGGGTGGCAGACTCGACGTCGGGGTATACTTGAATCTGAAGGAGCGTCATGAGTGGATTATCATTTGCGCCCCGCCGCCTAAGGTGCGTCGACAGCACGTGGCACGCCTGCTGCCGCGCCAGAAGCAGAGCCGTTTCGTACTGCCGCACAGACTGCGGAATATTAAATTGTGCGAGTGCCTGAGTGTACGTAGAAAACGCACGGTATGAGAGTAAAAGTAACTCCCCGCGCGCCATCTTCGTTCGATTGCGAGCCCACGAATGACCCCACGTTGGACGAGGTCACCCACGGACGGCCGGAGGAGGTCCCCTCGTGGGTCAAGGCCAAACAGATTATGGTTTACGCGCGCTGGGGTAATAACGCGAATTCGATTGTTGAGGAGAGCGGGATCGGAAGCAAGACGAGCCAGCACTTGCGATAACTTGCTGAGAAGGGCGAGATCGGGGTAGTCGAGGTACGAGAAGACCTGGAGGATGAGCTCCCCGGGCAGGAGGAGGAGCATGGAAGCAAGGAAGGAAGTGCAAGTGATACAAATTCGGGACGCAACCGCCGAGAGTCAGAGTCGCGACCATGTGATCATACGCGTCGATCGACGTCTTGTTACAGGACAACAGGCTACTTTTTTTTTGACGTACGTATGCTAGGGCTAAACTATATGCAGGTAAAGGCGGCGGAAAGTAGTAATGCTACAAATTGGCTATTAACAATGGAACAGTGCGGGACGACGAGCGGAGATGATGGAGTACGGATAAGAGTGGTTCCCTTTGGTTTCGAGGATGAGGATAGAAAAGAAGAGGCGGGAAGAGTGCTACATGGAATGCAAGAATCGGACGGGTGTGCGACTACATCGTGGCCGTTTGCTTCTCGACGTCCACGGTGACCTTGATGCCTCTGATGTCCGAGTCGAAGCTGGGGCGGCTGGCTGCACGGAAACCCAACTCGAGCGAGCCACTGGTGTACGCAGGTGCGGGGCTCCCCTCTTCACGCTCCAGCGGCTCACCGTCGTCTCCTCCAATCGCGGCGCTGAGACTGCCCAAATCCAATCCGAGTCCAAGGCGAATATTCTCCAGTTCTGCAATGTCGTGTTCGCTGTCCATCTCGGGAGGAATGCTCCCAAGAGTGCTGAGGACAATATTCGAGTCGGTGATACGCGCGTTGCGACTGTAGATGCCGCTCTTGGTACGATGATTGGGAGGGGTGAACGGGGAGCACTGCTGCTGGGTCATAGACTTGGTAGTGAACGCGGCCATACCGGTGCCTTCGGAGTGAGAAACTGTCTCCGAACCGCGCTCACGAAGATCCAAGATCTGTGCAAAGGTATTAGACGCTGCTGGTTCTGATGAAAGAAAACGGACCAAGCGGCAGGCAAGAAGGGGAGCCATCATCACGCTCAAAGGAATGTTGATAGCAGAAATGACTTGACGAGGTCTGGGAAGGGACATGAGCTTTGAGACATGTACGGTTCCGCGACTTACTGGAGATAGAAGATACCGTTGATCAAGTTGGCGATAGAAATAAGAATGTAATAGAAAACGCCTTGGGTAGCGTTGGATATCGTCCAGACAAAGCAGAACAGGAGATACCTTCACGAAGGAATGTCTGAACGAGTCTGCTGTTGGGTCCACCGTTGCGACGGCGAATAGTGAAGGCTTTGATGACAGTCATGAATGTAACGACAGTGTCGAAAAGCAACGGGGCAATCTTGAAACGGTCGGCAGGAGGAAGGAAGAACAGACAGCAGACTCACGAAGAAACCTGAAAACAGTCAATAGATGCACAGAAGGAGATGTGACATACATACCGAGGAGGTGGGCAGAATGAGGCTTCGACATAGGAAAGCAAGGACCGTTGCCGGTCAAAATAAACGGTGCTGGCAGCACTAGGGAGGAATGAGTAACGGGAAAGAGGAGACATGGTGGACGAACAAAGCATCTGAGAGGTGTCGACGTAGATCTGGTAGGCGACAACACCGGCCATAGCGGAAAGAAGGAACCACAAGACATATACATTCCGGTTGAAGAAAGCATATGTGCGGATGAGGAGGACAGCTGGGCGTCGTCAGTGACAGGAATTAGAAGCTGAAAGAAGGCAAACGGACATTCGGACCCGACCTGGTTCCACAGCGCTAAGGCGACCGGTATCTGGAGAAGCTTGAGTGATAGCGGGAAGAAAAAGGTTGGGCGCATATACCTTGTAGATCTTTTGGCAGGTCTCGAGAGGGTGGTTGACGACGAAGCAGTACAGCAGGTAGGGAACTACAACGATGACCCAATAGCTGCATCGTGCGCGTGAGCAAGGAAAAAGATAGACGGTGGACACGACTTGCCGGCAGAAGAGGTAGGCAACCTTGACGGGTGTCCAATGCGTCTTCCAGACCTTCGAGCGACAGGATGAGCGGGGTATAAAAAGACAGAAAAGAAAGACGCGTCGTACAAATCTCCATTCACGAGGCAGACTGATCAGCCAGTCCCAGATGACGACCGCGTCTGGGAAAAGAGTCGGAGACTGTCGAGCAGGAGGATTGAAAGGACTTACACATCGCTGAAAATCCGCGGTCAAGGACATCGGACGACGTGCTGGCAGGTCAAGAGTACGTACCACAAAAGTATACCTGAGGCGCGTGAGCTCGTGTGCAGTGTGGAGAAAGAGGACGACCGACCTGGGTAATGTAGATAAAATGAGCTGCTTGGGCTATTTCTGCGGGAGAGGACATGGTGGGAGGACGAGGATATTGAGGGAGGAGGAGATGGGGGTTCTGAACAAGAAGAAATAAGGATAAGGTCGACGCTTTAGTCCGGATGTGTCAAGCTTCTTTTCGCTTCGAATTCTTACTGTACCTGCGTCGCCTCCGCAACGTCGAGCTACCTCACAGTCCTCACCGCGCTGACCGGCGAAAATAAAGTCTCTAGGCCCAGCTATATGCCTCACAACGAGCCTTAACTTTACCTGTTAAGCACATCCGTCGATTGCATTCAGTGGAACCCTAAAAGGGAAGCCGTGCTGTGATCACCCTGCCGGCCGCCATCATGGCGAACCCAAATGTGCAGCACATTCGACTGCGCCGTGAATCCACCCCCCAGCCCAAGCAACCGCCCCGACACACTGGAATTCTGCAGGACCAGCTCCGTAGAGCCGCCCGTCGACCATGGAACCCCAGTTTTTCGCTCGCAGTCCGCATATTACTCCTCATCCGCTTCACTGGCGCAATGTACTCCAACATCGACGATTGTGACGAAGGTCGGGCATGAATTGCTAGTGTCGCCATAATCTCATTCAAACCAGTGTTCAACTTCTGGGAGCCCTTGCACTTTTTAGAACACGGATATGGGTTCCAAACATGGGAGGTTTCGCCGGAATACGCCATTCGTAGCTGGGCATACATTGTGCTCCACGCACTTCCAGCAAAAGTAGCCACACTCATTTCCAGGGACGACAAGGTGCCAAAATTCTCTTCCGTGATCCCGCGATTTCCTCAAACTGGAACAGAGAGTGGCCTTCTTTGCTGTCAGAATTTCTCTGGCAGTCGTCTCTGTGCTCGCAGAGGCAAAATTCTACCGCACGGTATACGAAAAGATCAACGAGCGCGTCGGCCGCTACCTTTTCTTCATGTTGTTGTTCAGCACAGGAATGTGGAACGCGTCTGCAGGTACGTTTCTCTTTCCTCCGATGCACCGTTTACGATATTCGACAGCCTTCCTACCGTCTTCATTTGCAATGTACATGACCACATTCGCGTTTTCTTACGCGCTGGAACCCGCTACCGTACACAATAATCGCCGGACTCTTGCGGCTACTCTACTGTTCGCGACAGGAGCGATCGTGGGCTGGCCGTTTGCTCTGGCCCTGTCTGTTCCATTCGTATTCGAAGAGTTGTTTGTGATCAGTGGTGACCGAGTTGCACCCGAGATATGGGGTTCGTGGATGCTGAAGAGATGGAAAAGACTTTTCACGGCTGGTCTTGCTGCCGCGCTTATATTTGTACGAATTCGTCTTGCGTTTCTGTGCGGTCCCTTGACTCTTGCCCACAGATTCCAGTTATTGCGATCGACAGCATCGCCTACGGGAATCTCGCCGTCGTTCCTTGGAATATCGTCAAATACAACATCTTTGGTGGAGCTGAACGAGGCCCGGATCTCTACGGAACATCTCCCTGGAACTTTTATCTGCTCAACCTCGTCCTGAACTTCAATGTTCTGACCGTGTTCGCTCTCCTCTCCCTCCCGGCCCTCGCAGTCACCTATTTCGTCGATCGAAAGCGTCTAGGTCTCGTCAAACCGGGTCCCGACCAAAGTTCTCCGTTTACAGTACTTGCGCTCCGACTAGCGCCATTTTACCTTTGGTTCGGTATTCTGACCTCCCAGGCGCACAAGGAGGAGCGTTTCATGTTCCCGGCATACCCCTTGCTCTGCTTTAATGCTGCCGTGACGTTGTATCTCGCCCGGGGCTGGCTCGAGATTGCCTTCATTCGGGCCACAAAGTCGCCTTATCGGGTTAGTTGTAATGGATGAGACAGTATTCATGCTAATCCATGCTAGGCCTCTCAATCGACCATCTTCCGCACCTTTACGTCCTCTGTCGTCGTAACCTCCGCCTTCATCTCGATATCTCGGATTCTCGCCCTCACATTCTACTATCATTCTCCAATGTCGGTAGTCCATGCCTTGCAGGTGGACGAGTTGCCCCGCCTCCTCAACGATACCGGTTTTCTTCCTGTTTTCCCGCCCGGCACCCCAGAGGAGGACATACCGCGGATCGATCTTAGTCCGATCAAGGACTTTAACCTTACACTCTGTGTGAGCAAGGAGTGGTACCGGTTCCCGGGGCACTTCCTTGTTCCCACCGAAGTGCGTGTCGACTTTGTCAAGAGCGAGTTTGATGGGCTACTTCCTGGGCACTTCGGGGAGGGGGAGACCAAGGCCGTCAAGTGGGAGAGCGAGATATTGAACAAAGGGTGGTGGAATAAGCCTGCCCAGTGGTATGGATGGGGTCGACCGGAGACGAGGAATATACCCGCAGGGCTGAATGACCTCAATCGCGAGCAGCCGTCCTTTTATGTGCGCGATCCGTTCTTCCGTTCTTCCGCATCTGACTTTTGAGTTTTAGGTGCCCATCCAACAATGCGATTACCTGCTCGACCTGGACTTTCCCAACCATCCCCAGTCGTCGAGTCTCGAGCCTCGGTATACCGCAGACACCAAAACTTGGGAACGGGTGTTCTGTACACCTTTCCTGGACGCGAGCCGTTCGAACATCTTGACGAGAACGCTGTGGTTCCCCGGACAGGCTTGGCAGGAACTGAATGAGTTTGGGGATTACTGTTTGCTGAAGAACCGGGGTTTGGTTGGGCAAAAGGAGGCTCGGATGAGGAAGTAATGAAAAGTAAAGTATTTATTCGAATAAAATAGAGACCTTTGACTGGATATGCATGTTGGATCTGCACCCACATTCGTGATGTCCGTAATTGGAAATTCGACAAATCTGAATCTTTGTTTCTCCTTTCTCTTCCCAACGCGTTCTCGCCTCTTGCGCCTCTTGCGCCACTCTCTTGTGACCCACCATGGACTACGACTCTGACTTGGTAACCATTCGTCCACCATTGCACCTCGAGAACTAAACGACTCGTTCAGACGTCCTTGCCGGATGATGAGATGAATGAGATGGACATCGACCCTCCCTCCAACGCGCTGCAAAAGGCTTACGGCAAATACACGTTCTTTTGCATCCCGGAGCGTTTCTGAAGGACTGCCTTGCACAGACTATGCGCTGCCATTACTGAAGGAATTCGACGGACTGGTGAACCAATGCGCCAAGCTCGGGTCGATGAAGTCCGTGCTCCAACCTATGCTGGAGAAAGGTGCATATTCAGGGCCATGTTTCGACCGCGAGCGCAGGGGCTGAAGCATTTCTGCGCAGCACAGGCCTCCCGAAAGTACACAGTAGCTATCATCGGACGGACAGGTGCGTTTTGTCGCCGAATCTTTGCACCGACTATTGTCTGACGCAACCAAGGGGTAACCGGGACTTGAACGCTCAACAAAATGGTTTATTCATGGCTTTCAGGCCGGCAAATCGACCCTCCTTAATGCCCTACTACAGAATCAAGTTCTATCCGCCTCCGCTTCAGTGTGTGCACCGAGCCCATTCATCTTCCAGTCCCAGAACTTTCATTAGGGAGCATGCACAGCAGTAACGACGGAAGTCTCGTATAAGGGTGTGTCTTCCCTTTTCAGCCACTCTGTGACTCAACCCGTGCCAGATATACCAGACATTGAGGCGGTCATCGAGTTTATAGACAAGGAGGAATGGAGAGTGGTGCGTGGCCTTCATATTTCTGTCGCCAGAGAACTTACATTATCGCAGGAATTGACCCGTCTCATCGAGGAAGCGTGTGTAACGACCTCAGCTATCTGAACAATCCTTTCAAATTTTCTAGGAACGACAAGACCGTGGTGGATACTGCGGAAGTCGCCGGCGAGCTTCCTGAACACATATCGCCTGCACACCAGGCCAGAGAGAAACTGCTCGGCGTGTACCCACAGTGCGTTGTCATAATACGCTCCCAGCTTTTCCGACTAAGAGTACAGTCTCCGAACGACGGATGGTGCATGGAATGTTGAGCAACTTCTCGCCGATCCAGAAATCAACGAGTATCTCGCCGCTGGCTCGGTTCCCTTCAGCGCATCGACTTCAGGAAACTTCCAGAAAACGGTCGGTTCTCTATTAGATATGTCTCCAATTGTTGCCTGATTTGTGGGTAGATTGAAAAATTCATCGCATCAGCAATGTCTACCTCCCGCGCCGTGCGTCCACACGTGATGCTGCTGACTTGTGCTGACTCTCAACAGTTCTGGCCGTTGGTGAAAAGGTTCGTGTCGAGCATGGTGTAGGTATTTGACTGAGTTTCCCAGAGTTTCGCTGATGGGCAGATTCGACGTTTTGTCCACTGGCATCACTCTAGTGGACCTGCCGGGCCACGGGGATGTCGATAGTGCGAGAGATAGCATGGCCAATAAATACCTCCAACACGCCGATTTGATTTGTCTGGTGTCTGATGTGCAGAGAGCAAAGGATGACAGCGTCGGTCACGAGTGCTTGAATCTGCGGTGGCTCACCCATACTTTCTCTAGGACATACAATCACGCCTATACAAGACGTGAGTGTTACATATCCTCCGCATTCGAAAAAAAACCCCTAATGTTTTAGCCTCCATCAAATTATTCAGGATGGTCGCGTACATGAAAAGTCGATTGCACTCATCTTGACCAGGGCCGATGTGAGTGTTCTCTGTACTCGAGACCCGAGCTGACTTTTGGTCAGGCCAAAATCGGCACCAACGAAGTGACGCTTGACCCGGATGAACAGCAGAAAGTTGATAGGCTCGCGCAAGTAAGGCGATTCATATCTGTGTCTTTCTCCTGGCTTCATGATATCCGACCAGGAATGTCGTGATCTTGCTGCGGAGATTGAAGCCATCAAGGTCAAGAAGAACAAGAAAGGGAAATCCAGGTCATCAAAAAGGGAATCGATCATGGAGGCGTTACAGACTCAAGTAAGCTTTTCTTTACCGCCCGCAATTGCGCCAGTCTCAGTATGAGAAAGATCTATCAGAGGGAGGAACAGAAAAATTACAAAAATATGGAACGGAGCCGCATACAGGCAGTATGTTACTCTTGCTGCGCCGCTGATCACTCTCATGACCTACGACTCGATAGACGGGGCGCAATGAGATCGTCAAGGCAGCTTTGCAGGACAAGTACCAGCAACTCTATCGGGATCTCATGACCAAGAACGAGGATGAGAAGGTCACGGTACCTGAGGTGCCCATTTTCTGTCTTGGTAGCCGAGATTATCTGTATGTCCAATCCCTCTGCGATGCATTCCTCCGCTGACGCTCACTTTTCAAGTTGTTTGGCGCATTTGGAGCCAGATAACCCGAGCACATTCTCTGATCCCGAAGACACGGACATTCCGAGGATGAAGAGATATTTGCTGAACGATGGCGAGAGGCGCAACCTCGTCGAGGCGATTTCCGTCGTTGCCAATTTTTGCACGCTGTTATCTCAAACAACATCTCAACTCGATGAAAACGCGACCGGAGACGCTGGCGCCCACCAGAAAATCAGCAAGCTATTGGCCGAGTTGGACAAAAAATCCGACGAGCTATCTTCCGATACAATGGACAAGATCAGGGACTCGTATCGGAAAATCGGCAGAACATTGAACGAAGCTGTCGGGGAAGCGAGAGATCGGAGCCCCAGCGTGTTCGAAGACACTGCCAAGAAGATGAAGTGGAATCAATACAGGTACTAGTCGATCCACCTGCTTGGATCTCATTGACTTCTTCTCAGGGCTATGATGCGTTCCAATGGCGCATACGCAGCACACCCGCCTGGAAACCTCAACGCCGATCTCGTCGCCACGATCCAGCCTCGCGTGGGTACCACCTGGGCCGTTGAAGTGAATGGAGAAATCCCGTTACATCTTCTCAATCTCTACAATGAGCTCAAAGGCGAGTATGACGATGTTATCAAGGAAATATGTACGAAACTTTTCTTTTTCTCCTATTTCTCATTTGTTGATGGGTTTTTTTTTTCAGGCTGGACATTCAACAAGTATACCACCAGCCGGGTCAACAAAACAGTCGGCTTTGAAACGATTATCGACCAGCTCAACCAGGACAACCGCAGCGCCGCGATGGGCGCGCAACGCCAGGGGATCCGAGTCTGGGACACCGAGGTCACGGAACGGCTCAAGCCGCAGTTCGCCAGAGTCTGTGCCGAGAAGGGTCCTGGCATGTTCAAGCGTATGAAGGCCTGCAACAAGACGTTCATCGAGAATCCGATCCATAGAACGCGTCTATTCAGCGACATCCTGCCCAAAGTCAACAAGTCCTTTGATCAGTGCTTTGAGACAATAAATGGCAACATTGCGACGGCTTTGGAACAACTCCGATGCAATATTCGAACAGCCTATTTCGGTAAGTTGTTGGACAGGGTGGCAACCTGTACTGATGATTTCTTCAGGCTCAAAGCCCGTTGTCGCTCAGAATCCGCAGCAGCAAGCTGAGGCGGCGGCCAAGACATTTGGTCAAGACCACGAGGAAGCCATGATTTCCACGTTGGACGAACTCAAGACGAGATTACAGCAACTATCTTAGTGTAAACATACCCCACATTTGTATCAACGCTTGTATACCGATAATTTGTATTCCGATGGTTCAATAATACTTTGCATCCAGCGCAGGCATTGTCCCGTTATGCAAATACAGCCAGGCATTGTCCGGTGCAAAATACAGCCCAGCTAGGTATAAATACGATCAACCCTCACATGGCATATCCCTCATGGTAAACAGTGCTTGTCGGCGAACTGGCTCCCTATCATCATGTCAATATCGCTGCTACGAGGAGCGGATGAAAACGAACCGAGTTGCGCGCCGAAAGTGACGAAGACGTCGTGCTCATCCTCAAGTGCTTTGGGATCTCGGGCAGTGGTGTTTTCCGCGACGGGTCAGCGAAGGGGTTCACCGGGTCTTCGAAAGGGTTTGCAGAGGCCGTAGTCGGGGCTGTTAGAACTGCAGCCCATGCGGGATCCTTTCCGAGTGCCTGACCGAAAGTGTCGTGGTCAAAGACCATGGACGTAGGCGGGTCGACGGCCAGGGTGTACGAAGTATGCTGGGCCTGAGACGCCGGTACTGCGTCAAGAGACAACAGGTCTTGCTCGTCAATACTTGGGGCGGGCTTTTTGTGCGCGGTGAAGTGAGAATCTTGACGACGATGCGACGAGGTTTCCGAGATGGAAGGAATCGAGACCGAGTTTGGCACAACCATAGAGAAGACGGGGTCTCTGGAGTGAGTCCGCTCAACGTCGCGGAAGGGAGAATCAGCCCGGGAGCTCATGTACAGAGCCTGGTTGCGTCTCCGTTTGCGCCAGAAGAGACAGAGAGCCAGGCCAGCCACCAATAGAACAAGGCCACCAATAGCGCCGCCGATAGCAACAGCCGTGTGGTTGGTCTTGCCAGGTCTGCCATCTTCCGTTAAGTACAAATCTATAACATGTAGCCCATACGCACGGGGATGAAGCCGACACTTGTTCTCCGTTGGGTCCGAAAGTGGCAACGGGAACCGAAGTAGTAATGACACCACTGACGACGCTTTGAGTCGTGGCAACGTGCCCATCACCGAAGGTCGTGGTGACGGGAACTGTTGAGGTGAAGGACGACGTTGTATCGCTGAACGAAGTGTGGGCGCCATTTGCGGGCAGCACACTAGTGCAAGTTAGTCTTTGCTCGGCTCTTCAACTCGGTGCTTACGCAAGAGGGCCAACGGAGGTGAGTGAAACAGTGGGCTCAGAGTCCGCAAGAGCGGTGACAGAGGTCCTGAAGTGGAAATAAACAACACCGTTCGTGTCTCGAACCCAAATGAGAACTCACTGCGATGCAGTTTCGGTGGTTGTGCCAGAGACGCTTGAGTTCTCAGTTGCAGCAGCCGCTTTACCAGCACCACCAGCATTGTTGATTGTGCCATTCGAAACGTCCGACGTGGTCGCTTGTCCTGCGCCAGCATTCGCACCACCTCCGTTGCCAGCATCTCCGGTAGCCGTCGTGGTTGCAGTTGTAGCCGCTGCAGCGGTGGAAGTTGCAGCCGCCGTCGTAGTGTCTCCTTTGGCGGGAGGGGCATCTTGACCAGTCTGGCCACTGCCTGATCCTGATCCCTTGGTTGGGGTAGAATCGTCCGTCGAAGTTGCAGTTGTAGTTCCCGCTCCGCCGGCTGCAGCAGCGGTGGAAGTTGCAGCTGCGGTCGTAGTGTCTACTTTGGCGGGAGGGGCACTTTGGGCACTGCCTGAACCTGAACCCGATCCCTGGGTTGGGGCAGAATCGTCCGTGGTCACCGTGGAAGTAGCGCCATCATCGCCACCCGTGGCAGAAGCAACAGCAGCAGACGTCGTAGTCGTACTCGTGGTATTCGATTTCGTCTTGTGCCCACCCTTGCCCCCGAGTCCGCCCAACAACGAGGTGACCGGGTCAACAACACCTGAAAGCGGGTCAGGCGGGGCTGCTGACGCCGAGGCGGGAGCAGTTGTGTGCTTTCCACCCTGCCCCCCGAGGCCCAGCAATGACGTGATAGGGGCAAGAGGATCGAAAGGTGGCTTGTCACCACCGTCACCTTTGCCGGAATCAGAGGCCTGTGCACCAACCGAAGTGGATGCCGAGGTGGCAGCATCGCTCGTCTTGACCTGCTTTCCACCCTGACCCCCAAGGTCTCCCAAGAAAGACGTGATAGGGGCAAGAGGATCGAAAGGTGGCTTGTCGCCACTGTCGCCTTTGCCAGAATCAGAGGCCTGTGCACCAACCGAAGTGGATGCCGAGGTGGCAGCATCGCTCGTCTTGACCTGCTTTCCACCCTGACCCCCAAGGTCTCCCAAGAAAGACGTGACAGGGTTCAAGATGGGAGCAAGAGGGTCGAAAGGCTGGGAGCCCTTCTGGTCACCGTTGTCACTCCCTGGGTCTGACGACGTTTGTGCGGGTGGTGCAGAAGTGGTTGTGACGGCGTCAGTCGATGTCACGGTCGAGGTAGCAGCGTCGGTCGCCGTGTTCTGACCTGCGCCCCCACCCAGAATACCAGTGATCGGGTTCAGGATGCCAGAAAGAGGGTTGAACGGAGGGATGACTTTGTGAACGCTGTTCGAGGCCTGTGCTTCGGCGGAGGTCGTAGTTATCGTGGCGGCATCTGTCGTGAAAGTAGAGGCGACGTCGGGGATCGACGCTGATGCGGGTGGTGCATCAGACGGGGCTGAAACGGGGTTGGTTGGGCTTGCCGCGTTGCCCGCGCTTCCCGTGTCGGTCGAAACTGCAACGCTAGCATCGGTGGAACTTTTGACCACGCTGGCCGGGGGAGTAACGGTGGGCTGCGATGAGGCGTCGGTGGAGGAGGATGCGGCCGGGGTATCAGTGGAGGTCGAGTCAGAAGCCTTGGGGGCAGAAGGTTCCGACGCTACAAATAATTAGGGATAGTTTGGAGAGCTCAAACATCTTGGACTCACAAGTGCCATGGTCCTTAGAATCATCAATCGAACTAGGTCCGCCAGCAGCTGCCGAGTTCGAAGAAGTTTCGGTCGCAGACGGTGCGTCCGATGCTGGGACAAGGGTAAGCGCAAGGCGAAGCAAGGCGTGAGAGGCTTACTCGTTACATCACTCTGCCCTTTCTTGTCAGCATCCGAGGATGATATAGCAGAGGGTGCGGCAGCAACGGGAGCACCAGCGGCAGGGTTCGTAGAGACAGGCGGGTCCTTTGCTTTCATTGTGAGAGGGGAATCATGGAGGGCATGGGTATGGCGGGTTATAAACACTCACCCTTGATGCTTTCGGAGCATCTCCATCCGCATCTACCAATGTCGCGACGGACGTGTCAACTAGATCGCGAGTTAGAACGGGGACTTGATGATGATGAGTGCAAGTACCATCGCGTGTGCCAGATCGCACGGAACGGTGCACTGGTACAATGGCAGTGTCAAGGTCTGCCCGAGCTTGCAAAAGACTGCCCATTCTCACCTGCCTGCTGCGACCGAGAGTGGAAAAAAGAGAAAAGACCTCGCGCTGCCGGAGCGCCTACGGATGGTGGTGAATGTCTGCTTGGTGATGCACGGATGCGGATGCGGCTCACGGTCACCAGAAGAGCTCCGGGAAGAAAGGTTCAAAGCAGGCATGACCAGACGAGGAGAAAGACAAGAAATAAAGAGCGAGAAAGCGGCTAAACAGCGGATAGCATGAAGGGAGGAACCAAAGTGGTATCACTGTTTCAGAGATGGGAAGAAATCTCTCATGATGCCGTCAACGGAGTATCGGGCCAGCAGCAAAAGGCGCTTCCCGACGCGATCCGCGCGTTTAGAATGATGGCCAGCATGAAGATGGACTGATTTAATGTTGCAGGTGGGTGTCTGTGGACAAGCTGGATGGCGACGAGCAAATTTCTGATTTGGCGCAAATCCCGGCAAACACTGGTAATCGTTTCCGCTTGTGGAGTGAAGTCCCTCGTGTGTTTAGAGAAAATAAGGCTCGGAGAGGCTTGCGCGTTGCGAGCGGCGAGCGGGAGAGGCCGGAATTCCCATTTCTGGTGCTCCGTTGCTAGATGATGTGTTTATGCCGTGTTTGGCCCTGCTAATGAGTTTCCTGGAGCATTCCATAGAAGGTCTACATTCTTTTTAGAATTGAGCCTGGGGCTTTTCTTCTGGACACCATTATGGCCACTGCCGCTCGCCGGAGGTCTCTATCCGACCCCCTGACTGCCGCCCTCCTGCCGCCCCCAAACGAGACCCTCCACGAACGCGAATCCCGTCTCAAGGCAGCGACGGATGCTAAAAAGGTCAGCGACGGCATCGATGAAATGTTGAGACACGACCGAAACCACCGCAAAAAATCGCGTGCCGAGGTCCAGGTCTTGCTGCTCGGCCAGTGAGTCGACCGCGCGCCCATCGTCTCCGTCGGCGCTCACCCACATACTCCTTGCAGGTCGGAATCGGGCAAGAGTACTTGTATCAAGCGTGAGTTCTCTTTGCTGCTCTCGTCGCTGGGCGGGCGCCACGTATTGCATCCGTTCCTAGAACATTTCAATGGAATGTGCTATAGCCGAGTTGGTGTTATTCGCCTCAATTGGGCACGGGGCGCGCGCTGCCGCATTTCTATTTTATTCTAACATGCCCGACAGAATTCCAGCTGCTGCATACTCCATCAGCCTTCCACGCTGAGCGCATAGCATGGCGCGCGGTCATTTATCTGAACCTTGTTCGATCGGTTCGACGGTGTGTGTTCTTCGCCGCGTTCGATAATGCCGCCTCAGTTCGCCTTAGAATCCTGGACGCACTCCAGCCAGAGACGGAGAACGTCGATGACCACGACGATGGGGATTCTCTCGAGACGGCGTCTGTTATCATCTCGTCCAGCGGCCGGCCTCCGGATGCGATTTCTGGAACCAGGGTTCCGAATTATGAGGGTTACCGGCGGCGACTACAGCCTCTAATCCAGCTGGAAGACCGCCTCATCCGTCTCCTGTCCTCGCCGGACGAAGATGAAGCCACCCACTTTGGGCCCTGGGACAGTATTGGCCCACCCCGGCCATACGCGGCCTACCCTGACCAAGGTCAGAACGGTCGGCCTACGCCTACGATCTTGATTCCCTCCACGCAACAATCGTCCTCCACCCCATCCCCCTTGAATGGTGTTGCGTCTTCTTCTGCGTCCTCGCCGACGAGCAGCAACAGCAGCAGAACAAAGGAGGTGACGGTCCACACGTCGACCAATTGGAAGAAGGCCTTCTCTCTCGGCGGAAGTAAATCGAAAAGCCCAAAGAGCGCCCATTCCGGTGAAATCGAAGGGTGGTGGGAGGACCCCGATGACCCCGTGCACACGCTACACGCGTGTGCGCCGTATATGCAAGATATGTGGAGAGACAAGGCCGTTAGGCAACGGCTTCGAGAAAAGCGAATACGACTGGAAGAGAGCAGCGGGTTGTGAGTTTTCGCTATTCCCATGTGCTGTTGCTTCTCTTAACGGCTCTTCGGTTCGCAGCTACCTGGACGAGATTCCTCGGATCACTGCCAAAAAATATATCCCCACAGACGGTGCGCAATCTGATATACCCGTTACCCACGGTCTGACGGCCAATTTGCTACAGCCGATGTGCTCAAGGCGCGGCTGAAGACCATGGGGGTTGTCGAACACACCTTTTCAATATCCTCTGGCCACAACCGTGGCGTGCAGTGGAAGATATACGACGTCGGCGGCTCAAGAAACCAGCGGCAAGCATGGGCGCCTTATTTCGAGGACAGTGAGTCACGTCCATCTCTAGAAGAAAGACGTTCGTGGATACTCACGCTCGTGTAGTCAATGCTATCATCTTCCTTGCGCCAATCTCGGCGTTTGATCAGGTCTTGGCCGAGGTGCGTGTGTTCTCCGCTATTTCCTCGACCGTGAGATACCAACAATATTTAGGACCCGCATGTGAACCGAGTCGAAGACTCCCTTCAGTTGTGGCAAGCTGTGGTATCTAATAAGCTGCTTGCCAAGGTCAACATTGTACTATTCTTGAACAAGTGTGATCTGCTGCAGGCGAGTGTTACCATCTGTCCTGTCCCGCCCTTTGTTCATCTTTCAGTAGAGCAAGCTCGACGCGGGTGTACGACTGAATCATCACATGATTTCTTATGGCGATCGTCCAAATGACTACGACTCGGTGTCCAATTGTACTTTTTCCCGTGTACTACGATGTGCTCCCGTTGACCACCTGAATCGTCAGATTTCCGCAACAAATTTGCGGCCCTGCACCATGCAGCGACTCCCAATAAAGAACGGGAATTATATAGTGCGTTGAAGCCGCTGTCGTTGGACAAGACCTGACATCCTGCAGTCCATCTAACTGCAGTTACTGACACTCGACGCACTGTAACCATCATTTCTAATGGTATGGTTGGCGTCTCCATCTTGCATCCTTTCTCATGTTGTCTGCAGTACGGGACATTATCATCAAAGGCAACCTCAAGACCATGAAACTCGTATGACCGCGCGGCGGGCAGCGCGTCTCGCACCTAATCTGACCCTCACCAACGTCGATCCTTTTCGGAACTTCCCACTGTATTTTTCACCTAGTTGCGTATTGCATACCTACCATCTTTCATATCCTAGCTCTTTTTTGCTTTCACGGCGTTCCCTATTGCAAGCTGTATACTATACTCACTCATGATGATTCCCTCCTTCCTGGCTCTCCTAATACATCCACTTACGATAATTCATGTATACTACGAAATTTTGTGAAGAGGCCGGGTTTTCGGCGTACAATGACTTTTTTCGGCTTATTCGGCCAACGCGTGCTTTGGATGCTTCGTGCTCAGGCATTCAGATTCCTTCCTGCTAGACCTCGATCCACCACGAGAATAATGGCATCCTCATTGAGCACTGTGTCCAGCCCGAGTGCGTGCTCGTTCGTGTTGGTGTTGGATGGCGATTGGACCGATTCCTTGTAGACGCGCCGGCGGCGATTGGTCCTTATTCTCAGGTTGGTTTCGCTACTGGATATCGCACCAAGTAACCCTCGCAGGCCATCAAAGTCGGAGATCTGCTCTTCTGCTCGGGTTGCGTCCCTCTCGACCCGCAGACGACCGAGGTCGTGAGCGGTGGTATCGAGGAGCAGACTGAACGGGCGCTCAAGAATATGAAGGCCGTACTCGAGGAAGGCGGCTCTGACGTGACACGAGTAGTCAAGACCACGGTATTGTGCTCTACATTATTCTCTGGGTTGGTTTCACTGAATGTACGTGTAGGTTTTCCTCAAGAATATGGCGGACTTCGCGACCGTGAATGGGATTTACGCCAATTTCTTTGGAACCCACAAGCCCGCGCGTTCATGCGTCGAGGTTTCGCGTCTTCCCAAGGACGTCTTGTTCGAAATTGAATGCATCGCGAGGTACGTCGGTACTTTGGGCACACGGATATGCGTTGACTTGTGAATACAGCTTGAAGTAAAAGAGAATCGAATAGCGTGTAAAATCACATCAGTTCAATGACGCTCTTGAGACTCGTCTCGTCTAAAATCTCAAAGCCCTTCTCCGCCGTAACCTGGTAAGGTTGATTAATTGAATTCGACTCAAGAATTGGCCACGTACCTGAGCGACCTGGACGTTGTGCTGATCCAGCTTCTCCTCCATCACCTGCTTCAATACTCGCAGTGTTAATATCTGCGCTTCTTGGAGGGTCATTTGCTGAAATTGGCGGTTAGCTAGAAAGTGGCCGTTGCATGTCACGAACCTTGTGCCATTTGTCCTGCAATTCGCTCTGCGCCGCCTCTGACCCGGACCCAATAGCTTTAGCATCATATTTAATGCTTGTACCAGAAGGGTCGGTGTGGTATCTGTGAGATATATAAGTTACGAAGGAAGGAACTCGAGCAATAAACCAACAGTTGTGGACCGAGCTCGTCAATGCCGGCGATGAGCAACGCGACACCGAACGGCCGACTCATCATAGCCTCCTCATCGTGCACACTCTCACCAAAGCGCAGCGCAAGATCACAGACAGCCTGGGCGACACTCTCGACCTTGATCTTCTCGTCATACGTGAAGGAGTGGTTTTGTGCGGTTACGCGTGCGTGGTCGATCATGGTACGGGCGTCGGCGGTGAGGCCTGACATGGCACAGCCCAGGTGCACGTCAATTTCCATGATCTTTTCGATGGAGCTGGACTCGAGAAGCGGGGAGTGGACGCGCTTTTCGACGGCGAGGACGACACCATTGGGTGTCCGGATTCCGACTGTCGTAGAACCAAGCTAGACGAAATCAGGAGAAGAAGAGATGCTTGGCGGTGTGGAATGGACCTTGATTGCCTCCATGGCATATTCGACTGCATAGATCGGGTGAACAGGCGTAAAAGCAAGAGATATAGCCACCAACCTTGGAACAAACGGCCCTCGGGGGAAAAGGTGTTGACACCACGGTCTGCAGTAGCTCGGTCATACTGCAAGAAATCTTAGAATGAATGAAGACTGACCATACTCTGAACGCGTCAAGAACATTGTGGCAGAAGGCAAGTAAGGTGACGCGTAACCCGCGATTGATCTAGTGATGGCATTCGCTTTCCAATGCCGCGCCCACGTTCTTCCACTCCACCTGGTCTCATTTCCCGACTACCACGACATCCCAATTTGGGACCCCTTTCGTGACTACACTCCACCATGTCCGCACCAGAGCTGGACCTCGACTCTATACTCGAATACACCGTAGCTCTCGCTAGAACCGCCGGAGATCTCATCCTCGAGGGTTCCGAGGCCATCCAATCCGCTACAGCCTCCAAAGACGTGAACGAGAAGAAGAACTCTGTCGATCTCGTTACTCAATACGATACGGACGTCGAGGAGCTGGTGAAGAAGGATTTGGCGGCAAAATATCCTACTTTCAAGTGTGGGTGCCTTGAGTGTATGCCAAATGTCTGCTCAAGATTGAACAGCATCGGAGAAGAATCCTACTCTGCAGGCTCGCGTCCTCCTCTGACGGACAGAGCCCACTTTTTGTGTCGACCCATCGATGGAACCACAAATTTCGTCCATGGCTTTCCCTTTGTGTGCATATCCCTGGGACTCATCTACAAGCGCCACCCGGTTCTCGGGGTCATATTCAATCCGTTCCTCAACCACCTCGTCAGTATCTGTGCGGCACCTTTCCCAAATTAAAATCTCACTCGTCAAAAGTACACTGGAGTAAAGGGAAAGAGCTCCTACTTGATCAAAGCAGACGGCAAACCGCTCAAGCTACCTCTGGCCTCGCCCCCAAAGCCCCTTGGCTCACTTTCCCAAGCCCTCATCGGTTAGTTGCACACAGGACTCTTAAATCCTTCAGCTAAGCAACCCAGCCGTCGAATGGGGCTCTGACCGCGGCGAAAAGACCATCACATCCAAATCCTCCTCCTTTGGCCGTCTCGCGGGAAACCCGGCCCAGAACGTTCAAGGCGGCAAGATGGCGCACTCTCTCCGCTCCGTCGGCTCTGCGGCTCTCAACTTTGCCTTGGTCGCTCAAGGCGGGCTGGATCTTTATTGGTTTTTCTCTTTTCTTTAATGTTAAACCTGTGTCTGAGCCTAAAATAGGGAAGTTGGGTGCTGGCCTTGGGACGTTTGTGCCGGAGTCGTGATCGCTCAAGGTGCCGGTGGTGTGGTCACCGGTTCGCATGATGCTTTTGCTGCCTCTTCGGGGACTCCTGAATTCGGGGAGGTCACGGAGGAGATTTTGACTGGAAGAAAGTATATCGTCGTGCGCGCGATCGGGAATTCCGAGGCACGCTTCAATCCTTGTCTACGATTTCTTTTCTTATTCCATTTCAGGGTGAGACGGGACTGGAAGCGCAGAAGAGAATCATTCAAGAGTTTTACTCGACCGTCGAAGATGTAGATGCCAATTGAATAGAAACGACAGTAAATTCCCAAAGAGAGTCCAAGACCATGACAAGTTTTACAAGTGCAGAAAGAAACCCAGCGAAAGCGCTCTAAACCCATCTCTCAAACCCAACGATCATGATCAGAAGAAGTCTCCTCC
>JARKIF010000345.1:0-26517 GCA_029378245.1 Roridomyces roridus | reverse complement strand
CAGATGTTACTCGGGGTTCGCGCTTCTCAAACCATGTCTGTGCGGCGCCGATATGGCGTCACTTTGACGGTAAGTGCTGTGGACGTAATTATGAACTGCATTGAATTTTCGAGCAGCTCATGATCACTCCATACGTCCTGTGGCTAGGTCTGTTCATTGGGTTCCTAGTGGTGCGCTTCCATCCTCCTTCTTTCACTGAGTCTCACTCCCTCCAGTACGGACTGCAGAATCCTGCGACTGTAAAAATGGGCCCAAATGGAACATATTGCGATCTATCCACCGTCACCCCTTCAAGAATCAGCGGCATGATCGTCGTGCTCTCCATGCTCCCTCTCATCGTGATCCAGGGTAACAACACCAGTCCATCCACCGTTCCCTGCTCAATTCTTCCAAGGGTATATCGGCAGCCGTCTCGTGAGGAACCGCAACTTTCTCCGAGACTTTAAGTTGGTGCAGATGGCGACGCGAGTCATGATATTCAGCTTACTGGGTGTTCTTGGCATGGGGTATGTTGCTCAGTAGTTTGAGTCCTTTCTCACATGTTCCCCAGGGTTGGCTTTGCCTATGTTATATTCTCTGAGCAGGGGCCCGTCTTTGATATCATACTTGCCGCTCGTAAGTCACCATACCGCGTTGATCTATTTTCTAAAATTTTCCAGTGCCGGCAAGTGGAGTGTTAATTTTCGGAACTCAGATGGATCTCGTCAACGTATGGTTGTTCAGACACCCTACTCAGGAGGAGGATCACGACAGCATTGACAAGGTTACACCTGCATGAACGTGAAGCAGATAGTTTATATTATTGTTGTATTTATTTTCCTTTGAAAAAGCGCTGAGATGAATCCAAGTATTTATTATACATCAAACACAACATCGCCCGCCCTAAATGCAGTATTTCCAGCCCAAACCCGGACTGGGACAACGCACTCGACCATCTCCGCCTTGACCTCGCCCCATCCAGCCTCCCGCCCTCCATAACGCACGCCAACACCGACGCCTCCCCCAGGATCACTCTTGACCCCGTCGTACGCATATGCCTCTTCTTCCTCTGACCTGCGCCCAGATCCATCCTCTTCCTCCTCGAAATCATCCCGTCGTGGGACCCACCCTCCCGTGCCCCGAGAAAACTCGCAGCAAAGAAGTCGCCCCATCCCGAAGGCTTGTCATTCACGGGAGTGGATGTGGGCTTCGTGGTGGCGGTGTCGGTGTCCGCTCGAGGACGCCGAGTTTCGCAGGGGCGCGCCCAGGCGGATCCCCACGCACCTCGAACCACTCTCGTCGTCAGCATCTTGCACCAGACCTTTGGCCCGTACCCTTCTGTCCCGATGTCACGCCCGCCGATGTTACACCAACCAGGAGACATAGCGCACGCGCCATTCTAGCCCGCCTGTATTGTTTGCTGGCCATCAGATGAAGCAGTGACGCCAAAAGCGGGCTCCCATCGCTGGGAATGTCCAGAGCAATCCGAGGCGGAGCGTTCCCAGAAACGAATCTAAGAAATTTAGCAAGGCCGCGGCGAAGGTGAGAAAAAAAGAAGGCTACCGTGCGTGGTGTTCAGCATGAACTCGCCGCAAATACCGGGCTGTAGCGGGCGTACTTGGTGGGCTGCCAGGGCAGACGGAAGTGACTCGTGCGCCTCGAGGAGGGCCGTGAGCTGTAGATACCCTGATGAAAAAATCGCGTGTAAAGAATGTGGGAATAGTGCGTACTTGCAACACGCGGCCCCAGCCCTTCACGCCAGTTTTACCTCCACCGCAACCGTGAACATTCCGCCGAGCCGGAACGCCTCTTCGGAAAGGTCAGCACAGCCAAGCTGTAAAGGCCGTCTTTGGTGATGTCATGGACATTTTCTTGAGGTTTGCGAGTGAGCACCTCTGACTTGTCCTCTCGACACCCACTCAACCCACCTCCCTTACCCATCCGCCCATCGTCTCCTAAACTCAACCGCCAGCTGTAGAAGCAAACAACCGCCTCAAGCATACAAGCTCAAATCCGACATATTCCCCTCATCAGGCTTGTGCGTCTGCTGATGTACCGCAGATGCACGAGGTCTCTTCTACATGGCCCCGGGGGTTGTCGTCCTGCGCTCCCCGGGGGCTCGCTATTCTCCTCGCAACTGGCCACCGTAAATCATACGGCTTTGGGGGTCGCGCGACGTCCACATTGTTGTATACCCGAATTGGTACCTTCATTACCCTCGAGATACTACCCCCACCGCCCTTTCCGCCCGGAGGAGCCCTACAAGCGCCGACAACGAGCTCGTAGGAGAAGCGAGTGTCCGGCCTTTGAAGGTTGGGGGCAGATTGGAAGGCAAGGGAAGAGTGTACGTGTCTATGGGATATTAAATGTGAAAACAAGATAAAGATAGTACTCACAACTGCGCGACTCCCCTGGAGCTAGAACCAAGTCCACCGCCAACATTTCTGGCGGAACCTCCAGTGTAGGCAAAGGCATCTCAGGGTCCCCATCGACAACCCTCCCCGCTCTCACCCTCCGCTCCCGCGCCTGCACCGGCAGGTCGCCCACCCCAGACCAAAGCCCGTAGGCCAGCAGAAAAGGATGAAGAGCGTCGATGTCTTCCCAATCCCAGCCCACCAACACCGCCTGAAGCAGCTTGTAAGCTGAGGCTTCCTCCTCCACGCGCAGGACGTCGTAATGTCGTACGCAGAGAAGAGAGTGCTGGCGTAGCGGCGCCGGAAGAGGAGAAATAACCACACGCCCCGAAAGTGAAACATAGGCATATAGCAGGAGTTCAGTATTCGGCGCGAAATTGGCTGTCTGAGACCCGCCCATTCGTGGAGGAATGGGCGGAGGGCCATGGCCAAGGTCAGCGTGTGACGAACGGCGCGGGGGGTATGCGCGAGTCGGAGTGCTGGATGAGACTGGGAGAGCAACGGAGGATTCAGAAGTGGGTGGGTAAGGGTAAACGGCGCTCTCTGCAATGGGGTCGAGCGCAAGGGAAAATGTGGAGCTGGAGGCGCTGGGTGTTTGCGCGCGAGCATTTCCTGGGCTGATGGGCGACGCAAGAATTTCCTGCAGCGGCACCTGAGCCATACCGTCGAATGCAGAATATTTCCGAGCGTGTTGTGAAAGAGGCGACGTGTTTGACCGTGGTTTGGGGCTGATGGGCGAGCCAACCGTCTCCACCTGGGCAACACCGTCGAGAACGGAGTGCTTGCGCGCGTGAGGGTGTGATGCGGCGAGAGCAAAAGAGTCGGAACGTCGTGGGATGGAGCTGGGTGGCGGCGGAGAAACGGGCGCTAGAGAAGAATCAAAAATTATTTAGACGACAAGTGAGATAAAAACATAGCACACACATTCAGGTATAAAGGTAGCTGAGCGCGGGGCAGCACCGTTCGACAGCATCTCAAGGTCTGGAGGTGCAATAGTCACAGACAGCGACTTGGCTAGCATCTTCTTGCGCCGTAATTCCACCAGGGCAGGCAGACTGCCCATCATCGCTGGGGAGACTAGCGGCGACGTTGTATGAGAGGTGCGCCCTATGAGACCTTTCCTTGTCGGTCTGTCGTCCGCACCACGGGATGGAAGAGTGGTGGCCCGAGGTGTTCGAGGTGTTCGAGGTGTCCCGGGAGACGTCGGTGGTCTGGCAATCGGTGCAGAACTAATCGAGTGTGCATTCCGCTTGTGAGCAGGAGGGTGAGGGGTGGTTCTGGAAGGGCCAGGCTCCGGAGAACGGGTGTTGGTGAATGTAACGGTGACGGAGAACGGCTCTCCTGCGAAATACGAGGACTGGGACGGCGTTACGACGATTCGGACAGGAGAGTCGACGACGTCGGTGTCCGTCATTGAGGGCAGCAAGAAGGCCCCGAGACGTGGTTTCCTTTTTGCAGAGTCCTCCGGCTCACACGGTCGTGAACTAGAACGGTGCCGGCCAAGTGGAAACCGCTTCTAATATCCTGGCAAGAGTGTTACCGGGCCAGTCGGTTCAGTCGGGACCACCCAGGAGCCGTGGAGGAAAAAAGGTCTGAGACCGCTGTGTTAGACACGATCGTGTCGGGGTCGGGAACACTCTGAAATTACGTATGCTACATAACAAAAATACAGTAAGTACGCTCCCTCATCCAAAGGTTTGGCTCGAACGGGCACTGCTCTTGGCCTTGGAAAGCCGCCACTCATCAGGCTTCTCATACTTGTTGTAAAGAGGCTCGATCTTCTCCTGCTTCTTGCGCTTGCTGATCTTGTTGGCGTCCGCAACCTTGAAGAATTGGGGCGCGACCTCGACAAGCCATTTTGGTTCCACGGCAGTCACGTTGTGGCAGTACTCTCGCGTGGTAAGCACGAGCTCGTGGTACACAACCCATTCTGGGTTCCGGTTAAAGAGCGCAGAAGAAGGGTGTATGTACACCGGAGTGCCCTCCACAAGGGTCTTGTACCCTTCTTGAGGGTCCTTTTTCGCAGCGTTGCGGAAAAAGCCGGAACAGATGGCCTTGCGAACGGTATTATAATCCCGTCCTGCAGACAAGATCTCATGCTTGTATCTAAAACTTGTCAGAATCCACGCACAGACAATCATCTAGAAAACATACCGATCCATGATACCCAGGAGCTGTTTCCTAACATCCTGTGCCCTCCGCATACTCCTAGCCTGGATGAAATTTTCATAGCACCACGGATTGGAGAAATTCGCTGCCTTCCACCCATTGTATACCGTCAACAACGTCAGATGGTCCCCTTCTGGCTGGTGGAATTTGGCCTTCTTCGAGTCCGCCTGCCCCTGCTTCTCCTTTGGCCGGTAAAACACCGTCTGCACCGAGAGCATTGCCACGATCGACAAAATCTCCTCCGAGCATCCCAAGTCCACAGAAGCGATCAACATCTTGGCCTGCGACGGGTCCATCGGGAAATCGGCCATTTTCCTTCCGAGTCTGGTCAACAACCCCTCGTCATCCAACGCCGACAAGGCATAAAGCGACTCGAGCGCAGTCAACATCGTCTGCGCTGGCGGCGGGTCCATAAAGTCGAAACTTAACAGGTCGTTGATCCCCATCGCCTTGAGCTGCAAAATGGTCGACGATAGATTGGTACGTTGGATTTCTGGGATCGAATTCGGCAGCATCTCATTTCGGAATGCAGCCTCGGTGTACAGCCGATAGCATTTCCCGGGTCCCGTGCGTCCGGCTCGGCCGGCCCGCTGACGCGCCTGCGCCTGCGAAATAGGCATGACAATGAGCGAGTCCATGGCCAGCCTCGGGTCGTATGCACTCTGCTTGACAAAGCCGGGGTCAATGACATAGTAGATGCCGGTGATAGTCAGACTCGTCTCGGCGACGTTGGTCGCGATGACGACTTTGCGGGCACCCGGAGGAGTGGGCTCGAACACCCTCGACTGCACTTCGGAGGGTAGGGCGGAGTAGATAGGTAGGATAATGAGTTCCGGCACTTTAGGTCCCAAAGCCTTCATACGCTCGAATAGAATTTCGCAGGCCGTGTCAATTTCCTCCTGACCTGTGAGAAAGAGCAGGATATCGCCCGGAGGCTCAGACAGGTGGATCTGCATGACCGTGATCAGGGACGCATCCAAGTAATCAGACTCGGGGTCCTTGGTGTACAGAATCTCCACCGGATAGGTTCGACCAGGAATGGTGAAGATAGGGCAACCGAAAAAGTACTTGGAGAACTTTTCGGCGTCCAGAGTCGCTGATGTCACAATCAACTTGAGATCAGGCCGGCGCTTGACGGTTTCTGCTCAAAGGTTCAGACGGAAATCGTACGAGAGATTTGGAACGTACTTTTCAAAAGCCCAAACAAGACATCAGTCGCAATCGTCCTTTCATGGGCCTCGTCGAGCATGATGACCGAGTACGAGCTGCAGAGCGGGTCGATCAAGGATTCTCGCTGAAGCATCCCGTCCGTCATGTACTTGATCCTGGTCTCCGGACTCGTACAATCCTCGAAACGGATCGTATACCCGACCTCTTGGCCCAGGCGGCAACCGACCTCCTCCGCAACACGTTTTGCAACGGACATGGCAGCCACACGACGAGGTTGAGTGCATCCGATGCGGCCGCGTTCAGCATACCCAGCTTCCGCGAGATACTGGACCATCTGCGTGGTTTTTCCAGAGCCAGTGTCGCCAATGACAATGAGCACTTGATGCTGAAAATGTCTGTCAGTCCCATATAATACCAATATCTGAGATCGAAATACCTCTGCAATGGCTTGGAGTAACGGGTCCCTCAACTTGTATATCGGCAAACTTTTCCGCTGGTCTTGTATACTCAAGGTGGTGATCTCGCCGAATGCCGTCGCCTTGTTGAAAGTCGATTCTTTCCACTTCGGTACCTCCCCAGCCTTCTGCCCCTTTAAATTGCCCCTCATATCCTGCGCAAACACGCGATCGGAATCGGTGGACATGGGATCCAGCCACGGTTGAGTAAAATCGCGTGACTGCGAGTCCGCCTCCTCATTCGCCTCATGCTGCCGGAGCTCCCTTCGTTCCTTGGCGAGAGCAGCGCCACCCAGTGCCGCCCTGTTGAGCGACCCATCAGGCGCCTTGACGATCTTGACCGGACTCAAATCAAGTGTCCGTTTCGTCTGCCCAGCCAAGAAGGGCGGCTCGTCCTCGCGCACCTCGACGTCCAGCTCTTCCTCAACCTCCGCATGCGCCATGGAGTTGTTAAAGTCCTCGTCGAGCTCGGGGTACTCTGACGCGTCCAACGCTCCAGAAGCAATGAGCTGCTTGATCTCCCAGCGCTCGGGGGACGTCAGCCGTTTCATTGAGCGCACAGGCGGGTCGTTGGCAGACGAACGAAGAGGTACAGCGTTGGCACCGGAAGAAGCATACGGCTTGCGATTGCGCTCTTCCTCCATCTCCGCCTCGGACTGGATGCGTAGGTGCGGCGTGAGATCGAGGCCAGACGCCTGGTCGACATCCTTCATGGACAACCCAATTCTGTTCCCCGCGACGCTCATGACCTTGACCTTGACCGACTGACCGCGGCTGAGGAAATCTGATGCTGAATTTACTCGTCCACTCTGAATATTGGATACATGTACCATCCCTATGCCAATTAGTATGTTCTAGAAAGAAAAACGGGAGGTAACCCACCTTCAGCCCGCCCCGCGACGCCTTCAAGGGACACAAACGCGCCAAAGTCCTTCATCCCAGTCACCTTGCCATCATAAATCTTGAACATGACTGGCCGCTCGTCGAGCGTTCTTGGCGGCGGCCTTCCCCAGCCGCCCCTCCTCGGTGGACTGGGACTCCTTCCCCTCCTCGGCGGACTGGGACTTCTCCTCCTCTGCCTCTTCGCCTCCCTCTCGTCGTCCTCCTGCGGTCGCTCCCGCGGTGGCTTCTTCCCCGACACCAGGTCCCCCAGCTCCTTCAAAAACACGTCATCCGCTAACGGTTCCGGCTCCCGGTCCTTCATCGCCAGTCCTGGTAGCAGTCGCTTCTTCTTCTCTGTTTCGGTCAACACACCATCCTCCTGCTCGTCCGCCTTGCCCTTGCCCTTGGCATGCTTCTTCTTGTGCTTGGGGTGCATGCTGATAATGAGGCGATCCAAGCTTTCAATGAGCGAGTCCTGGAAGCCTGCGCCCATGTCGGTCAGCTTAGCCTTGAAGGCGGGCAAACTCTTGTTGGACTGGTCATGGAGGGATATGACGAATTCTGCTATAGTTTTGTCATTGAGACCGGTGTGGTTGTCGATCTCCTGGGTGATTTTTGCGACAAGAGAAAGGAATTCGAGGTTGTACAAGTCCTGGTCCAGTGTCATTCAAGTAGGAGGTGACTTGGGTACGATGCCATCATGCCGAACTTGATTGATTTCCCATCAACTGAGGCGGCGGTCAAGCCGAGATTCAGCCCAGAAATCATATTTACAGCGATACAGAAAACCTCCACTAAATCTACTCCCGGAAGAGCTCCCTACGTCCAAACTTTGCAGAGAACAGGCTACGATTCTTGCCTGCCTTTGCAGCTTGTCCAAAACCGAAACCCTTCTTCCCAGTCTTGCCCTTGCCAGACTTGCCAGTAGCAGCGGTAGCGGCGCCAGCAGCAGCGCTCACGGTTACAGTGACAGGAGGAGCGCAGGTCGAGGCGGCAGCGGCATTGTTACCCCCAGCGCCAGCAGCGGTGATCTGGAACGTCCCGGTAGAAGCGAGGGGAACAGCGATGTCAGCTGCCTGGACAGCCTGCAGCTTGTAGGTGCTGTAAATTTGAATGAGATTCACTCCACAAATACAGGCAACAGGACTTGCCCCGGAGGTACAGCACCAATGTTGACTGTGGCCTTGAGGGTTGTGGGGTCAATTCCAGTAGCAACGTCGATGTCCATGTTGGCGTCCTGGCGCTGCAGGATCAGAGTGAACTTGCTGTGGAATACAATCAGCATCAATGTAACCACGAATGAGGAGGGCAGACGTACGGGTCCGTCTTCGCCGTGGTCCAAGTTACAGCAATCGCCCCTTTAGTCTGAGCCGCCGCGGGCGTGTCGAGCTTGAGCGCCATCGCAGATGGGGGCACAGAGGCGATGAGGAAGAGCCTACCAGACAAATGAAATAAATAAGCCTCCGGTCCAAATGAAAGAAAGGGGGATTTACGCAGCGGAGATCAGGAGCATCGTGGAGGATTTGCAACGGAAAAACGAAAGGGGTAGAAAGAGACCTTGCTCTGTACGAGACTCGCTCGACAACGATGACTGGGGGGAAAAAAAAAGAGGGAGGGGAACCACAAGGCAGAGTGTTGAGGCGGTCTTATAAGCTCAGTGCTAATCATTCGCCGCCGAAGGTCGCAACCAACAACGATCACGCTGACCACGCGATAGTCGGATACGGGCCTCGGGTCCTGCAGAGAAAGCAATTCGAGGGGTTCATTCATGGATGTATATTATGACCGAGATGGCCGTTGTCTTCTTGTCGAGAAAGAGAGAGGCCAAACATCCACCGCCGAGGCCAGCAAGAGAAGACCGCATTGCGCAACCAAGGCCAAGCCGCCAAGTCATCGGAATAGGTTTTTGCAGGTTGAATCCGCTTGGAGCATCAAAGTCCAATAGCCAAACAAAAGGTCCAGACTCTTGAGTTCCAGACTCCATAGGCGCCATAGTATAGACGTCTATAGACGTGCAGCTAGGGTTCAGTGCAAAGCAGACTCGGAGGTTCGGTTCAAGTTCTTTTTCGGAATCAAGGTGATCTATGGCGGTGCCTTGATGCAAAATTTTCATTTCTCTACGGTTGTTGTACAAAAGCTTTCTTTCTTCCCTTGTTCCACTCGCTCACAACCGGTCGACATTGCCAAGATCCGCACACGCCTCCTTCACACGTACAGACAACGTCTTCTCACCCTCACGCACCCACACGCGGGGGTCGTAGAACTGTTGGGCGGCGTTCATCAGCCCAAGAAACAAAACAAAAAAGTCCAAGAAATCACCTTCTTATTCGGCTTGTCCGCACCCTCGGGGTTGCCCACCTGCGCGTGGAGGTAATCCTTCTTGTTGATGACAAAGTCCCGAATTCCAGCCAAATACGCAAACTGCGTATCCGTATCGACGTTCATCTTGACAACACCATAGCTAACGGCAGTCTTGATCTCGTCCTTGGTCGACCCAGAGCCACCGTGGAAGACGAGGTAGCTAAAGCCGTCAATCTCCACCAATGAAGAGCAAAAAAAATACTCACAGCGGCTTCTCAGCTCCAACCTTGGCACTCGTAAACGCCTGATGCTTGCCCAGCAACTCGGGCTGCAGTTTCACATTCCCCGGCTTGTACACCCCGTGCACATTTCCAAACGCCGCCGCAATACTGAAGTTGGGCCCCACCTCGCTCAACGCCTTGTAGACATCATAGATGTCCTCCGGCTGCGTGTAGAGTGAGGCGTTATCGACGCCGGTGTTGTCCACGCCGTCCTCCTCGCCGCCAGTAATACCGATCTCCATCTCGAGCCAAAGCCCGATAGGCACCATACGCTTGAAGTACTTGACGCAAGTGGCGATGTTCTCTTCCTTGGACTCTTCCGAGAGGTCGAGCATGTGCGAGGAGAAGAGCGGCTCTTGGTGTTCTTTGAAGTAGGCTTCGTCGGCCTCGAGCATGCCATCGAACCACGGGAGGAGCTTGTGGGCGCAGTGGTCGCTGTGCAGGACGACGGGACTGCGAGCGAGATGAGATTAGGATAATTCGGGAGAAGAGGTAATCAACTTACACGCCGTAAGCCTTTGCGACGGTGCGGACATGGTGAGCGGCCGCAACGGCGCCCGCAATGGAGGCCTGCTGTTTGTCGTTGGCGAGGCCTTTGCCAGCAAAGTACGCGCTCCCGCCTTGAGAGACTTGGATGATAATGGGAGACTTGATGTCCCTTTACACAAAAGGTTACCACGGGTAGGAGATCAGGGTGGGTGGAGGAGATGGGTGTTACCTCGCAGCCTCGAGAACGGCGTTGGCGGTCGAAGAGGAGGTTACATTCTGCAGGATGGGCGCGTCAGGGCATTGCGGAGCTGAGGAATATGAAGAGTCCTACGATGGCCTAGAAGGGATCGGGGCGCGATTCAACACGAACAGAGTGGGTACTTACAGGAATGGCAAACTACAACGCGCGTGAGTACATCGGGACGATGAGTCGGAATGAGAGAGGAACCTTGTTCTGCTTGGCATAGTCGAAGAGTTTACGGACATTGTCGCCAGTGAGCACGCCAGCCTGAGAGTGCTCAGTACAGGAATTGGACATTGTCTCGTACGGCGTACAGGAACGATGTCGAGAAGGCCCATGGTGGTGGTAGTGGAAAGGAAGGTATCCGGTGTGTAGTTAGCCGATCGATATTTCTCATCAGACAAAGTCAATCAAGATAAGACTAGGATTTTTTTTCTTCATCCAAGACAAGCTTGGTCGCCTGCACGATTATCTCCCACTCGATACTATGTAGCCTCGTTTCAAAGTCACCCAAACTGTCCCCCTCGAGAAACGGTATTTCTCGGACGATCAAGGGCTCTCCACGGTCAACCGCCTTGACCACACGATGCACCATGACGCCCGAACGGTCTATTTCACCGCGCTGGAAAGCCTCGTATGCACGCTCGATGGCGTTTGTCCCGTCAAACGCGCCGGGTAGGGCCGGATGCAGGTTGATGACAGGGACTTGGACGTTGTTGAGAAAACCGTCGCCAAAGACGTGCATCCACCCTGCCAGAACGATGAGGTCTGGTTTCGACTCGGAGACGCGGCGTGCGACCTCCTCGTCGTAGTCATCGCGTGTTTTGCCTGGATTTGCTTTTAAATATGGCTGTAGGGCGAGGTACCCCGTTGGTATGTTTGCGTTTTGGGCGCGGGTGAGGCCATATGCTGCCTTGCGATTTGAAAAGACTTGGACGATGGACGCGTCAAGAGTGTTTTGTGCGTCGATGAGAGCCTGCAGGTTGGTGCCCGAACCTGAAATGAGGACTGCGATTCGGCGGCTCATGATAAGATTTGAGATGAGATAAATATGTACAATCTAGTGGTAATACACAGCTGCACCCTCTCGAGCAACCATCCATGCAGCGTCCAATGCAGCCACGACTTCTTCCGCTGAAAGATATTTAGAATTGGAAAGACGAATGCAAAAGAGACTCACGAAGAGGGCCCTTCTCGAGGTCCACGAGATTGGATTCGATATGTGCCAAACTCGACGCCCCAATGAGAATCGCGTCGCCGTGCTCGCGCTTGAGCAAACTGTGGTGGGTCATCCACCGTAGGGCAACCTCGGACATGTTCAATCCGTGCTTGTCGAGCACAGGCCGGAGGACTTGTAGCGCTTTAAAGTAGGGGTCGTTCCAGTACCTCTTGCGGTACGAGGCGCCCTGGTGGATCTTGTCATCGAAGCGCGACCCAGCCTCGACCTGATCGTCTGCAGAGGTGTATCGACCCGTGAAGAAGCCGCCGCCGAGGGGGTTAAAGGCATAAAAGCTGATGCCAAACTTGCGGAGGCAAGGGAACAGCTCGGGCTCGACTGCACGATGGACGGCATTGTAGAGTCCTTGGTAGACCGCAGGCTGCACGTATCCGTACTTTTTGCAGATGCCCACCATCTCCGCAACCTCCCAGGACATGTAATTGCTAATGCCCCACCGTTTGAACAGTCCCTCTTGGTACATGTCGTTGATCGCCTTGAGCGTTTCTTCAAAGGGCGTCTGGCGGTCTGGCCCGTGGAGGTACCACAAATCCAGTTTGTCGGTGTTGAGCGCCTTGAGGGACACGTTTAGGTACTTGCGTAGGTCCTCGGGGGAGGCAGTCATTCCGTACGGCTGCAGATTTGTCGGTCAGACATTCCATTATCTTTCTGGAGAACGCACCCTCATAGGATAATACTTGGTGTGAACCACGGCCCCGTTGGCGTCCAGCCACTGCTTCAAGTTCCCAAGATACTCCTCGCTCGTACCACCGCAGTAGACGCGCGAGGTATCCAGTTCACTGTGTCCGTGCTGGAGGAATACTTGGATGATAGCTTGCACGTCTTGTAGGTCCCCGACGCGAGATTGGTCGTGAGAGGGAGAGCCAAACGTCATGGCGCCTAGGACCACGTTCACTGCGGATTTCTGTTCAGAGGACATGGCTTTGAATGGTTGAGGATGGACTCCATCGAGGGCTTATATAGGGAGGAAGACGGCGCCGTTGGGACATAAAGCTGATTGCGTCACTTCGGTAACACATCCGTTGTTTGCACAGAACAACGCGCTTTGAACCACTACATACCGCGCTCCCTCCGAACCATTGAATACCGCGACACCATGCCCCGGAATCCCAAACCACAAGCAAATCTAGCCCACATGTATGATCACCTGCCCTCGGACCCAAAACTCCGCAAAGCTCTCAAGATTTTTGGAGACGCCGAAATGCACCGTTGTGTCGCAAAGATGCAGAAGAATCGACCTGAGATGTGTGGAAAATTGAAGGCCGATGAGCTCGAGGTAAACGCTGCAACTCGCCCTTTCTTAAACTCGCCTGACGCCTCCAAGTCGATGCGTAACGCCCTCCTTTCGTCCTCTGTTCTCTACACCATAGCTGCCAAGATGGGCGTCGCCAAGCCCCGTCTCTGCCAGATCATCGTCGCGGATGAGCTGACGGCGTACATAGGTTGCATACGACTCCAATTGACTCCAAGAGAGAGCTGACGGCTTATGTAGGTGCTCTCTGCTTGTTTGACAGGAAGGGCGCGACCGAGTGGATGGAGGGGGCCTTTGGGCCGCTCATTGATGTTGCTGCGCCGTGTTTTGAGCCGGGGTATATGGCCAAGTGCGAGGCTGAGAAGGCTGAACGAGAGAAGAATGGCGCGTTTGCTTTCTCTCTTCTCCTCGCCAACTGACCTCCGACCTGCAGGCTCCCCGAGCGTAGACGCAGAAGAAGCGAAGCACAAGACCACGAAATCCAAGTCGAAGAAAAAGGGAGCTGCAGGTGGGTTTCTCTCTCTCTCCGAATCTGTGCTACGTTTCTCACTTGAATTGTAGCTCCGAGTGCACCCGAAGACGCCACAGACAAGAGCGGACATTCACAGACAGACACGAACTCGTCGAGCGCACAGACCCAGGCCGGTGAAGCGAAACCTTTGTCCGCGAAATCCAAGTCGAAATCCAAGTCGAAGACCAAGGACACAACCAAGACCAAGACGAAAACGAAGTCGAAATCAGTTGCACAAGCGGATGAGAATGCGAAGCCTACTGTGGCAGTATGATTGTTGAATGGCGTACTATACCCTCGGATGGACTCTGGATATCCCTCGATTTGTAGCAAGACACTTTGTACTAGTAGCATATTTTTTGGACGCGTTCGGCGCGTGACCGCGATCGAGATTGCTCCCGAACGAACAACTTGCTTTTACACCATCACATCGACCAAAGTCGAGCTCGAATTCAAGATGAGCATGAACCTGAGAACGACAAAAGATGAATAGAATTGAACATTCAAGAACTCCGGTTGTACGAAGATGGAAGATGGACAAGTCTCCTGAGTCTGACGCTGTACGATCGAAGAAACGGGAAAACCTTGCATTGCCTTTTCGCCAGGCTGATCACATGAATTCGTCCATGCTCCGTTCGCCGACGCGTCGCGCGTTGTTTTTCGCTGTTTGGGACTCTTGGGTATAAAAGCCAGTTTCGCGCTTTTGCTCATCATTATCGTGCTTGACCATATACAACAACGATGTTCGACCTCGCCGACATCCTGATATATGCCAGCACGGCCCTCGTGGCCTCCTCCGTCCTCTGCCCCTCCCTCTTCAACCCTCCTCCCGTTCCCGTTCCCGCCCCCGTCGCCTTGCCAGTTCCTACCGCCTTCCTCCCGGTATTGGACTGGTTGGCTATGTACCTCGATGCGTTGGAGGATGCCAGTCCTAGCTTCCTCCACCATCACATGCCTACGTTCACCACCGTCGACAACAAGGTCTTGACATTGGTCGAGTCGTCCTTGCCCACCATTATCCCTTCGTTCGCGTGCGGCGAGCACTTCATGTGCCCGAACGTTGTCGCCCTCAACGTCGTGCCTTCTTGGTCGTGGTCGCCGGAACTCGCGCGGACCTTCACACACGCCGTCGACCTTGCGGTGTTGGCCGCTGCGTTGATGTTGCTCGGCGGGTTTATTTGGTGGATCGCAAGGGTTGAGGAGGCCAAGGTGCGTTCTCCTTCATCTCGCCTAGTTTCCTTTTGCTCATTGGGCTTCCAGGAGACCGTCAAACTTGCATGGGCCGTAATACCCTTCTCCGTGCGTCGCTTTTCCCATCTATTTCTTCCACCACGCTCAACCCCATTCTTCTCTAGCCGTCCAACGCCCAATACACTCTTCTACCGTTGGTCAAGGAGGCGATTGCTCGATGGGTGCGTTACCTCGCCCATTCTTATTTCGCTTGCCAACATACTCTCAGCGCATATTCGCTCTCGACATCCCGCTCCCCTACAGCCATTTAGACGCGATCACGGGTGCCATAGTTTTGTACCAGGATCCCTTTGCCCAGCTCGCTCCACCGGTGCGTTCTTCGCTGTCTACTCCAATCTTTTTCTGACCACTCGACAGCCTGCACTCAACGAGATCACCGGTGCCATGGTGCTCTACACGGTGCGTTTCTTTTGATGTTTATTCTTCCACTCGTGCTCAATGTTTACTCCAGCCTGTCGTCAAGATCTCTCCAACCACGGCGACCCCATGCGAGCCCGATATTCCAGAAGAGACTATACTTCCTCGCGTTCAATTCCTTCCAGCATCTCGCGTCTCGGAGCGCGTTCGTAGTCGCACTGCTCCCGCCTCGGAATCTCCCGTTGCACCAGCTGCCTTGCCTTACTTGCTGGATATACCCCTCTACGTATGCATCCGTCATCTCTGTCTTTCTCAAGCTCACAATCATGTTTCCCAGTCTTTCCAGCGCGAGACGGCGCCATCCTCCTCCGACATGCCCTCGGCGGCCATCAATCAACGTCGCGTTAGCCGTGATCGCACCGTCACGTGTAATGACGCACCCGTCACCACACCTGTCTCTTCGCGTTCCCGGAGCAAGACCGCGCCGGGCCATCTTTTCTGCATCCCAGCATCGAGTCCTACTGGCGCTATTCTCGCCCTGGACCTCATGATGCCGTCGGCTCCATTCGCCGCGCCCCTTCCTGCTGTTCCTCCGCCGTCGAGACCTCTCTTCGGCAACCTAGTTTACCAGACGGCACGTGTCGAACCTCAGCCACGCGCGTTCATTCCACCCCTGCCCGTTGCCTCCAACCGCCTCCTACCAGTAGCCCTCGCCCACGCGAGGCCAAAGATCATCGGCGGGGAGCACTTCGACCTCTCTTTCGGGCTGGCGGCGAAGCAGCGTCGCCGCAACGGCGTCGTCTGAACAGTCTTCAAGTCGAGCAAGTCGCCAACGCACCAACTCCGGCTCTTTTGTGGTCTCGTGGGCAGTCGGATCTCGTTTTGCGGGTGAAAGTTTCGGAGGGCCCCCGACTCTTTCAACTCCTCCCGCGCCGCCTAGAGCCAGATCGACTGACGTCGTCGATCCGGGGCTGGGCGGTGGGACGCGGAGAGATGGGAGCCTGGTGCTCTCATGTCCTCGTGCCCCTTTGAGATTCCGACTGTCTGCGAGGTTGCTTGTTGCAGGGGGCGGTGCTGCGGTGTACAAGCTCGAGAACGAGGACGTGATGCATAATATCTCTCTGGCCATGTCTGGTGCTTCGGTTTCATCCATTTGCCTGTTGCTGGGCATGCTCGATGACAAGGACGCGACCTACATATATTATTCGGTCCTTCGGTTTCATCCCATCTCTTTTATCTATCTCGGACTCTCTCTGTGCGGCGTACAAGCTTGACGCCTTGGATATCTCTATATTTTCTATATCTCCCACTCGGGTTCATCATATCTTATCTCGACTGCTCCATTTCTTTATCTCTATCTATCTGGGACTCTACTTCAATATCTACTTGATTTACGATAGAATAGATCGATTGGAATATAGATTGCTCCAATGGAATGTAAATTTTCTCTACTCTCCGGGGTATATCTACTCGTTCTCGCTGGTATCACCTCCCGCAGGACCTTCGTGCGCCAGGGCCTGCCATCTCGCCCACTCCAACAAAACCAGCGAAAAGTAACAGTCGTTCTGCGCATCCGTAAGAACACGCTCAGCAAACAGTTGCCCAGTCTCCTGGATCCCGTGTCGTACTCAGAATCTTCCTCTGATGCCGCTGCTCGTGATCGTGTACGGTGTAGCTGAGCCGACAAAAAGTTCACCTGACGGCTACAGACACGTTCTCTGGCACAGACTGTAAAGATACATCGTGTTACATTGCGTAGAAAGCAACTACGTATCAGTCTACTCCTCCTCCTCCTCCTCCTCGCCAGTACCGAGCGTCATCTCGTCAAAGCCCTCGAGTAGTTCATCGAGTTGGACCTCTGGGAAATCCGCCTCTTCCTCCGCCTCGTCGTCGTCCAATGTAACACGCTCTGGCGGAGCTTCCTCCGCGGCATCGACGTCCATGGCAAACTGTGCCTTCTTTCTGCTGCCCTTTCCTCCCCCAGCGCGCCCTTCGCCTGGAGCAGGTCCCATACGCGTATCCCCTGGTGCGGCTTTGTACAGATTGACCGCACCCCGCATCTCTGGGTCCTCTTCGAGGTCTCGCAAGAACAGTTCGTAGTCTTCTTCGACTTTGCGTTGATCGCGCCCACCCATCCGTCCCACAACGCCTCGTCCACCGCCAGTCTCGCCCTCCTCACCCGCCTCCTTGCCGATACTCCGCAGCCGCCAGACCCGTGCCTTGCTCTTCTTCCGGCGGTTCGGATACGTTTTCTTGACGAGCACGATATCCGGTAGTTGGTCTTGCGGAAGTGAGGCATAGTCTTCAGAATTGAAGTTGGCGTTGGTTAAATGGTAACCGAGTACAGTATCTCCCGGCTGGAGGATACCGCCTAAATGTGTCCGTGTGTGGTAGATTTGTGCCGCGCGTCCGCCGTCGTAATCCATCATGTCTTCGTTGGCATTGTGTGCACGGAAGGCGCCTGCGAGCGCCACCTGAGCATCTGCCATGACATATTTGCCCCGAGAGCGGCCGTCGGGCTCAATGTCGAGCACCGTAAACTCGATGAGATCCGAAACGGTGGCAAGAGTTTCGAATGGTGTCCGCCAATATGCGATGGACGATATTTCCGCCGACTGCAGTGTCGTGGGGTCGAGCAGTTGCAGTGAATTACCCACACGTGCGCAGATTGCAAGTGGGTTGATGTTGCCCAACTGTCGGGCTTGTTTGAGGGGGATACACACAAGGTCGTCTTTACATATCGGCGTAATCTCAACCGAGTATGTGAATTTGTAGTTGGCGGTATTCGTATGTGTATCGGAGGAAAGCAATTGCTCGGATGATTTTGACCTGGAAGCCAAGTCAGCGAAAATAGTAGGATTAGGCAAGGTGAAATACCTGACGGGCACGACACTGGCCAAGAATTCGACCATTTTGATAGCATGGCTTCGTTGACTGTAGAAAAAGTCGAGTCCGTCTCGTACTTCCTTGACAGCAATTGTGTCTTTTTGCGCGCCGTGCTTGAGGATGAGTTGCTCAAGGAACAGGAATGTCCGTTTATGCGGCACCTTTTGGCGGACTTGGACGAGTGCTTTCCAAGTGTTCTTGGCCGCCAGTTTGGCACAGTCTGGACATTGCCCGTGTTGAACCAGATATTCGAGCTCAAAGGTTTGCTCAAGGATCGTATTCGTTAAAACCTGATCGAATGAGAAAATTTCCGGGCGATAATTGGGACGCACGCACCTCTTTCTGAATCGTCATTGACACCCTCAGCCGCTTCGAATGTGGTTCCGTCCAAATAAAGTGCGCCTCGGTCAGACGGACTTTATTCAGACCCTTAAGCTTCCTGAGACAAATCGAGAGCAGCTCGGACGATTCTGGACGCGCAAGAGTCCAGGTCTGGGGCGGCGACAGGAAACGCTCGCAGTTTCGGCAAAACGAGACAGAGGCTGAATCGATGTTGGAAATATACTGGCAAAAAGGCTCGAATGTAGCATACCTTGCTTCGGGATGCCCTCCGTTATGTCTACTCTGCCTCCAATTCAGCGATCGGGCGAAAAATACGAGGTTTTCGACTCACGAATTCCGAAGACATGCGACGCAGAGATTGGCCGAGTTGGGGGTAATTGGGGTGCCACAGTCGGCGCAGAGAATTTGGTGGACGGCGGGCCCTGGAATGAACTCCATGAGAGTAGATGACTGAGAGCAAGTGCAGCTGCTTAGCGAGACTCAATTTTTCGAATATCTCCTTTTGGACAAGTCGCGGTCCCGCGGTCTATGGTCGATTACAGTGGATATACAATTTTTTCGTGTCTACTTGCTACGCTTGTAGATTTTCTCGAGGAAGCTCGTGAAAATCTCGCGCTTGATCGTGCCGCGTTCAGGGCCCTCCGGAATCGCAGCAATCAGCCCATTCAGCTTCTCATATACCTCGGCCTCGTACTTGGCATAGCGTTCCCGGATGCCAACAGCCTCAAACACCTCCTTCACGCGCGCCTCAGCAGCCGAGTCCTTCCGCCCGTAGTTGGCGTCGAGCACGGCGCGTTGCTCGGGTGTTACGACTGCCAGCGCTGTGTTGATGACCCAAGAGCATTTGTTGTCGAGGATATCAGTCCCGATCTTGCCCAGCACCTCTGGGGGTGCAGAGAAGTCGAGGAAGTCGTCCTGGATCTGGAAGTATTCGCCAAGGGGGATGAGGATGGAGAGCGCGGCCTTGTACGGCTCGACAGTCTTGCCCTCGAGCGTGTAGCTCTGGGGAACACCGTTCATGTACATGGCAAGCGCGACAGGGAGGTAGAAGGAGTAGTACGCCGTCTTGTAGATGACGATAAGGCTGTGTCTGGTACCAAGCGTCAGGACAGAGAGATGCATAGAAACAAGCAACACACTTCTTGAGCGAGAACTTGTCCAGGTCAACGTGGTCCTCTGGTGCGGTGATGAGGTCGATCAGCTGGCCCATCTCCGTCTGGTATGTGGTGTCGTGGAAGAGCTCGAGGAGATCGACATAGTACGGTGTGCTCCGGAAGTGTTTCTTCAAGAGGTAGTAGATGGCGCCCTCGAGCATGAACGAGTCGTTAATGGCGATCATGCCGATCCCCGGCGCGCGATAGTAACATGGCTGTCCTCGACGCGTAATCGAGCTGTCCATGATGTCGTCCGAGACGAGGAAGAAGGCTTGCAGCTGGCAAGAACATGAGAACCAGTGCACAGGGGTAGACGAAGAGCGGGACTGACGAGTTCGACACCCCATCCGAGAATCGCAGCCTTGTAATACTCGTCGTCGTCAAGTGTCGAGCCCTTGAGGATCTCGGCAGTGTCCACGACAGACAAGCCACGGTTCAGCTTTCCACCAGGAACGTTGTAGTCCAAGTTCTGTGGTAAATTTATGAGGCGGAGGCAAATCGAGAAAAAGCAGAAAGTCTGACCTTGCCAAACCAATCAATGGCGTCCTTGGGCATGCCCTCGTCGGCGATGCCACTAACAAGCTCCTGGCGAATGCGATCCCAGGCAGCCTCGAATTTGGCGCGTTTTGCAGCTTTGTCGGCCATTGCGGTGGTGAAGGGGGTGAAGGAAGAATGTATGTATGAGACGTAAGTTGCTCGGACGATTTTCAGCCTCTGCAGTTGTATGCGGGCGGGTAGCGGCCGCACGCGTTTCTCTAACGCACCGGAAAAGGCAAAACACGCGCCCAGGCCGAGATTGCCGATCATATCGGCGTGATCCGATATCCTCTTTCTCCTTTCACCATCATCATGCCAGTACCGACCTCAGAAGCGCCCATTGCAAAGACTTCTTGGGCCGATGATGTCGACGAGGAGGCCTCTGAGCTGCCCAAGAATGAAGACTTTACCGACGAAAACGGCATCCGCACCACAATAGAGTACACTGTCAACGAGGATGGCAAAAAAGTCAAAATCACCCGCCGGAGTCGCAGGACGTTGCAAAAATCTGTCGTCGACCACGACGTGGCCGAGCGTCTCAAGTGGGCCAAGTTTGGGCAGGAAAAGGGCAAGCCCAGTGGCCCGGATCGCGCTACTACGACTGTAGGAGAGAATGTCGCTCTCAAGATCAGTGCAGGGAACAAGGTGTGTACTTGGACCTCGGTCGAAACTATATGGCTCATGGAAACGTTTCAGCATGGAGGCGAACAGGAGGTGCCAGAGGAGGACACGAAGAAAAAGCTGGCCAAGGCCGGGGCCGGCAAAGTCATCTGTCGGCTTTGCAAGGGCGAGCATTTCACTGCCAAGTGCCCGCACAAAGAGGCACTCGCTGGGCTGGATATGGGTGCGTCTGACGCATGTATTATGATTCATCGCTGACTGCTATTAGATGCTACCATGGGCGGCGACGACGACGCGCCTGCTGTCGGTGAGTCAGCCGGCCCCTCTCTCGGTGTCGGCTCCGGCGGAAAGTATGTCCCGCCCGCCCAGCGTCTTGGCGGCCGGGCGACGGCCGGACCTTCTGGCGGTCCCGGTGGCAGCCGCGACGACCTCCCAACCCTGCGCGTTACCAACATTTCCGAGGATACTCAGGAGAGCGACCTGCGCGAACTGTTTGGAATGTTTGGGCGTGTGGCCCGCTGTTATGTTGGTCGCGACCGCGACACTGGTGCAGGAAAGGGCTTTGCGTTCGTCAGCTTCGACGACCGGGCGGTGGCCCAAAAAGCGATGGAGAAGATCAACGGCAAAGGCTATGACAATCTCATTCTCAGCGTACAGTGGAGTCGTGAGTCGCTTATTCTGCCTCTTCGAGTTGCGCTAATTGCTCATCAGAACCGAGACCGGAGCAGAGATGAAAATAGTCTTGTGTCCTGTGTACATTTAGTACTTGATTTGTTACCACCATGCCCGTCACCCCGATTACAGACTTTAAGCACTTCTACCAAGTTGTGAGTCGTCTGTACAACCAAGCAGCTTTGGATTTCGATCTGCATAGATCAACAGCGATACACCTGTTGTCATTGACTTCTGGGCGCCGTGGTGTATGCCATGCAAGGTAGTTTTTGTAACAGACATCCGAGTCGATATCAGTGACGACGATCGACAAGGTCATCTCACCCATTTTTGAAAAGTTCTCAGACCAAGAAGAGAACGCGGGTCTGGGCTTCTACAAGGTCGATACGGAGGCGAATGAACAGGCCATGGAAGAGGCTGCTGTCCGCGTCGTGCGCTGCCTTCTTATATCTCCGAGTCTCTGAATGCGATAGCCTTTCTAGATGCCGACGTTCATGGTTTTCCACAAGGGAAACAAGCTGGACGAGACTGCGGGCGCTTATCCCTCCAAGCTTGCTGTAAGACTCGGGCTTCGGGCAACAAAATACAGGCTGACCAATTGGGTAGGACATGATCAAGAAACACGCCCCAGCCGCACCTACCGATTCGGAAAAAGTAGATGGCGTCTGACATTCAAATGGTAGAGTCAAGTTGATGTATCTCATATTGGAGACGATAAACATGTACTGCGCGATACTCCTCGTCATCGTCCAGTCTCTATTTGAGTTCGTTCCGACCGTGGTGAAGGTATTCGGCCCCTTTGAAGCAGAGTACGGTCAAGGAAGCAATGCCAATTTCTGAGAATGTGTTCCGAGTTTGGCGTAATTGCGAGGGGACTGACGAAGAGACATTTTATGAGTTCGGTGAAGGACTGCAGGGATGAGTTGTTGAGGATTTTTGGATGACGGTTTGTCACAAGGGAAGGCCTCGAATTGGGGAGGACGGGTAGATGCGTCAAACTGGTGAGGATCACGGAAAAGCTGTAGAATTGGCGCCTGCGACTATTCCAACCAACCCAGATGAGGTACTGAAGATGTGGATAGCTGTCATGAGCAGACAGCAGAACTGAAGAAACTTGAGTCGGGGGAGGTCGGATGCACAAGTAAAAGTAGAAGAGGATAATCATCGAGTACGCGGCGATTCCAGGTGGAGCCAAAGTGGCCGGACGCTGAAGGAATGCATGCACGAGGTCAAGCAAGCTTCCTTTCCATCGACGGAACGAATCGGGGGGCATAGACAGAAAAAGAAAGCCGTTCGGAAGAGAAATTCGAAAGTGGAACGGAGGTCTGGGCCCGTCGGAGACAGTGTAGATCTCTTGTATTGACGGGTCTCGCTTGGGAGAGTTTTGGTATAAAAGAGCCTCAGTTGCGTGGCGGAAGAATGTCATAGTCCAGGAAGAAGACAGAACCTCTCGTGTGATCACAAATGGGATCAGTTGCAATTCCCGACACGCTCTCTCTCTCACTACCCCCCACGCTCAGACCCATACAGCTCGGCCTCTGCCCGTACATCCACGACCCGTGTAGCTATCATGGAGGAGGAGGAACACTCGCAGCAGCAACAGGAGCAGCCGGAGACAGAGACGGAGCAGCAACAAGTTCCTCCACCACCTCATGATCAGACTTTCCTCTCCTTCCTCCTCGTCTCTGGCCGTCGCCGCACCATGGGCTTTGATCCTGAGACCACTGTCGGGCGCGTCAAGGAACTTGTCTGGAATGCTTGGCCTGCAGAGGCCGAATGGCAGCAAGAGCGACCACCAGCCCCTGCCTACCTGCGCATATTATATCTCGGCAAAATTCTCCAGGACGAGGACACCCTGTCGAGTTCGTGCCTATCTCTTTTCTGTACATAAAAAATCTGACACCAAGATTCAGAACTGGGGTTTCCCTCACAGACGCAACAGCAACAACAGCAACCGCCGCCGCCGCCGACGATTGTACATCTGTCTGTGCGTTCTCACGCTCCCCCAGCAGAGGATGCGGCCAAGCCAAAGAAACGCAAGTCCATACGCAGGGGCGGTACAGACCCAGGGGCTACTAGCACTGCAGGCGAGGGGGTCGACGGGGAGGATGGAGCCGGGTGCTGTTGCATCGTCTGTTAGGCCTCTTCCCCGACCGAGTCTCTTGACCCATTCCCTGTATCATCATCTTGGTGTTGGCCCATGTGGTCGTCGCTCCAGCCGCCCACTGCGTCGGCTGGTGCCCTCGCTTTGCGCTTGCGTCTACCCGTCACACGACTGGTGGTTCTGTACCGCATTCGCGCTCTGGCTTCACACACTTGACCGACGGACCGGGGTCTGGAGTGAGAGCGTTGGGGCCTTCCATGCAATCCCCGCCTCTAAACACCAGACGTTTTTGCTACATGACGGAATTTATACCCACGTCTTATATTGCCACTAGCTATTCTAATCTTGCAGTATTAATGGATAATTCTATTGAGAAACCCCGGTTGCGGGCAGAAACCCCCAGTTAAAAATAGATTCTACATGGAAACCCGGGCTGTGAGTTTCGGCAGCGGTGTGGCAAACTTTGATGTGGCTGCGCATGCCGAAAGTTGCCGAACAGGCCATTGGACCTCTCAGTCGGCATTAACAAGATCCTCATATGGATGTTTCAAGTCTCGAGAGCAAGATGTGCCCCGTGCAAGTATGTACGTCTAAGACTCAATTGAGAGCCGAGACGATTGATGAGCCCTGGGCGACGCACGTCGCAGACTCAACGGCGCAGACTCATTGAATCCGTGATGGCTGAGACACTGGCATACCTTCAAGTCTCTTTTTTTATTCTTTCCTGGCTTGCCAACAGCATAGTACGATGATTAAAAACAGAGTCGTCACAAGTGCTGTGACAGCAGGTAAGGCTGCAGGGAGGAGCCGACGCGCGACTGATGCGCCATCAACGCGCCCGCCCGAGCCATGCCAACCTCTTGGGTCGCAACTCCTCCCTCTATGATCAGGAGCATCACGACAATCATCCAGTGTTACTTACCTACATACAAAAAGAATTAACATGGACTACGGTGTTTGGACTCATGAGTAGAATTGGTATGCCATGCCGAGACATGCCGCTGGCGGCAGAGTTGCCGATCAAAATTGATCCAATCGAAGAAACCCCCTCAGAATATTTTACAAATTTGGGGCTTCTATATACGGGGGGTTTCTGCGTGCACCCCGGGCTTCTCAATAGAATTATCCGTATTAATGGACAGATACGACTGGTTACGATTTCATGGGTTTTGTTATGACGATTTTGTACAAAGCCACCGAACTCAACAGACGTCAGCAAGGGGGAACAAGGCCATGCATCATGTCACATGATCGTTTACTAGTTCAAGTTGTTTCTGTCCCCGACCCCGAATGGCGTTTTGCAGAAGGTGTGGCAACATCGTCACCGGTGAGCGCTGCAAATGTGGAGGCTTCGCTGTTGGTGAGTGCACTGTCCAGCGCGTCTGGCCTGGTTGTTGATAGCAGCAGCTCCCGTCGTCCCCTGGAACCAGACGAATCCCAAGGAGAAGAGACAGGACCGTTGGTCAAAGACATATGTGTCTAAGGACACTCCAGAGAGTCCAACGCGTCCTCCGCCGACGTCGACTTCCCCGACGAAACGCTTCCCCCGCCCGCTCTCACAGTCTTCGGCTCCTGCTGCCCCTCTGGCCAATCGTGTAATCGAGCACATTACATCCTCCACCTCGACTTCAGGCGCAATCCGTCCGCCGTCTCCACTGAAATACTCAGCTTTGGCTGCAGAGTCCGGCATATTGCCTTCACCCCACGACACGACTCTCTCCAAGTTTATGGGTCCGTTCTTCAACCTCGCGATTCTCTCCCCGTCCAAGCCTGCGCACACTGTGCCACTCCATTCTCCCCATCCGAGTCCACATATACCCGGATCCCAATGGTGCCACTTCCGTTGGCCCACCTCGATTCTTTTGTCGCAGTTGTTTCATAGCCAACGGTGGCACCAGGGGCAACTGCGCTTCATGTGCTCGGCCTGTTCTCATTCTCAAGTCCGAGGGCGGTTTCATCCATACTGCCGACCAATATTGGCATAAGCGGTGCTTCAACTGCCTCGGCTGCGACGAGAACATTGGCGATGCGCCCATGGTCGATCTCTTGGGCCGACCCTCGTGCCCGGATGTTTCGATACCTGTCTCGAGCGGGACTCCACTCCCAAGAAGAGCCGCCAAAGCGTCGATAAAGGTTCCCGCAGTCGAAGGGCAGTCCTGCTTTGGAGGAGCTTGAGCAGCGGTTGGGAATCGTCAGGACCCGCGAGGCGAGCCGGCGCTCGAGGAACTGTCCCATCGTCTTGAGCATGATCGGCAAGGAGAGTCCGACGAGGAGCCCTCGGCCGTCCGCGATGTCTGCCTCGCCCTCCAGGTATCGACGTCTCGCGAAGGGAGCCCGCTGGTGCCCCGGCAACGGACAAAGAGCGACCCAAACCCGCTTCAAAAAGTCCGGAACCAGAGGACCGTACGGAACGCCCCAGTCCAGGGGCTAACAGAAGACGCGATTGAGAGATGAAGCGGCGGTTTATGAGAGGGATCTTCCTCTTCTCCCTCGACTTCTCTCCCGTCTACCCCCCGCTCAAGCCCCGCCTGCGCTCATCGCGGTCCTCTGGCCGACTTTCCAGCCCGGCGCTCCCGGATCTCACCTCTGACTCCTCGGATGCGACCTCCTCATCAGCTGGTCCTGATTCACCCCTCGAGAGAGCGGGTCCCTATACGATGTGGATGTGTTCAGTGCATCCAAGGTCTACGCCTCTGGGTACGGCTCGAGGTACACACGCGAAACGTATGTTGGGGACGATGTGATCGCGGAAGAAACCAAGAGTCAGATGGGTACGCCGACACACACACCAAAGTCTTCAGTGAAGACGCGAGCGACACCAACAAAGAGTCCGATTCCGTTCTCTCCCAAGACGTCTACTACATCCAGGCCGACGACACCCAAGTCTCCGTCACAGAAATCTACTCCACCGACCACGTGTGTCAAGTGCAAGCGGTCTTTGTTTTCGGTCGAAGAGGGCGGGCGTTATGTTACTGTCCCGGACGACGTGACGGTGAACCCCGCACGTACCACACGGACTGCTTTACATGTGTCACGTGCCATTTGCCATTCAAGGAGGGGGCTACTGGACAAGCCGTTTTCGTCAAGGGTAACGGAGGACCTTGTCATGTCGAGGTAAGGTCCATTTATCCGATTTTTTAAAAAAAACTGATGTCCGATCAGTGTGCACCAGTGCAAAAAGTCGCGGCTCCCAAGCCGTCAGTGCTGCCTTC
>JARKIF010000344.1:0-26605 GCA_029378245.1 Roridomyces roridus | reverse complement strand
GATGTCTCAGATTGCGATGCAGGGGCACTGGGTACACGGCCAGCGGCCGACGATTTGGATTTCTTCGCCGGACCATTGGCAGAGCGTCTGAATTGAGTTGAATGATATTTCGTGGAACATGCGAGTGAGGATGAGCAAACGTACGGCTGGACCTTTGCTGCAGAGGCCGGGGCACTAGCTCGAATTCAGTGACAGACTCTTGGAGAAGTTGTGGAACACTCACGACGGGGGAGCATTGGATTTGGCGGCACCCTTGTCTTCAGTACGTTGGGTTTGTTCTTTGCTGGCCACGTCCACAGGTTCCTTGGAGGGAGAAAAAACAGCTGCCCATGACGGCTGGTGAGGAGCTGACGAAGCTGTAGAGTCTCACTTGACCCTATATACTCCGAGGGGCAGACACTGCCCCAACACCGCCCCGCGGAATAACCAAGCACCTTGGCCGGGTTGGCCCGCGACGTGCAAACACATGAAGTGTATTTTATTATCGTCATAACTAATTACAGCGTGATAGATAAGTCGCTTGGAGTAGCGCGTTCTTGACGTCTTGACGTTCAACTAATTGGAGGCAGCGAGGGAACAGCCAGTGCCATCGGCGTCACAGGGCGCCTTGCTTAAGGGGATCCTGACACTAAAGGCACAGCAAATCAAACTTCCATCCAGTAAACGAGAGAGCGACTCACATGGAAGGGATATAACAGCAGCGCCCGGAGCAGTGGGGGAGATCAGGGAACGCCGCAGTCCTGGCACGACTGCTGCACAGTCCTTGATACTCAACCCAGGCGGGAAGAACTCCTGCTGTTGACTCGCACTCATGCCGGCGGTGCGGTATCACATCGGAGCAGTCCAACCAAGCTGGACGCATCCTGACCGAGAATCTGCATCTTGGCGAAGGGATTGCTGGAACGCGCGGGCCATGGATGCTTGGTTGTTTGACGTTGGCTTGCCAGAGGCATGCCGTGGCGGGGTCTTGGGCGAGTTCAAAGTCGGATTGGAGGCGGAGCTCGCCTTGGATTGGGGGAGGGGAGCTTTGCCTTTGTTGTTCCCGCTGACCGTGGCCGTTGAGGAGAGTTTCGACAAAGAATTGGGTGTCGAAGAGGAGGGAGTCGAGTCGAAGGGGACACCAGCAGCGTTGGGATCGATGTCATCGGCCCCAGCGATGGAGTGGCCTGGTATACACGTGAGTTTGGATCGAAGGTATTCAGAAATTGGCTTACGATGCAGGAGGCGACGGTGTCCGAGGCAGAGAGGCCGTCGTCTTTGCATCCGCGACAAGATATCGGCGGCGCTTTCTGTACCAGTGTCAGAGCTAGAAGAGCCGAACACGCTTGGATACGCACGGAAAAGGCTCGGGAACGGTGCCATTCGGAGCCGGGGCCGTCGCATCCACGACTGCCGAACATAAGGGAGGTTGCAACAACCCCGGGGCTGCAATCGATTTAAATATCCATTCGCTGTGTGGTAACCTAGCTTACCACTTCGTCAAGCTAACCGCGGCCAGCAAATTGGATGCTAAACAACACTCAGCAAAGGGTCTATGCATAGGGGAAAAGGTATACAAGTCGGCCACAGAGATATTATCTGACACCGGGAGTCAGAATCAGTGAATGACCATGTCATTATAAGCACCGCGTACGTTTGGCGATGAATGGGGCCTCGAGGTTAAAGGCATCGGCAATACCGAGATTCGCGTCGTAGCCGAGCTCCTGCTCTGCGAATATAAATATGGACCCGTCGGCACCAGTCCTGAAATGCCAGTCAATGTGTGATATCCACAAGCGACAAGTCTCTATACCCCTGGCTTGGGTTCCGTTGAGGAAAAGCCGATGGCATCATGGAAGGCAACACGCAGCTATCTTCAAAGTTAGCGGCTCGAAGATGAAAGGGAGAACGAGTGAATGCGTACAGACGGCATGAGCAGCGTCAGCACATCCAGAGTCGGCAAACATGTTGGTTTGGATATCTTCAAGCACAGGGACAGTGCGCAGCAAGCTGCGTTGTTGGCAGAATTTTTACCGTCGGGGCATGCCACACGGCGTTGGATAGCAGCACCTGGACAAAGATTCAGTTCAGCTAAATCATTAAATGAGAGAATGCTGACCGTCGACGACGCCGCTGAGGGCAGCAGAGATAGCGAAAGTTACAAGGAGGGTGGTGAAAGACATGGTAGCTCGAGAAAGAAAGACCAGCGAAAAAATCGATGGGAAGAGAAAGAATGGAGTTGAAACACTGTTTCAAAGGCTGAAAGAATGTCGGACCCTGGGGCTTCCTGATGCTTTTATACCTGGGGTGTATCGGTGTGCTCCGGAGAGGGTGTAATTTTGGGACAGCACCCACAGGCAAGTATCCCGAGGTCACCTTGAAGACGCATGCAAGGTAACATATTCAATAGAGGAGACGACAACATTCGTACCTTGACGATCGCGTCCAAACTTGGGAATTGCATTCCACAATCTCCTCTCCCGGGCCCGCCGCATGAGGTGATTTCCAGGGAACCAGAAACAATTCAAATGCGAGGACTCGCTGCAGTCGTCATCGTTACAGTCAAAACCATGAGCTTCCCCTGCATTGAGTCGGCGCGGCGGGAGCGATAACTAAAAGGTATCTGTACCCGGCAAGCAATGTTCCGTAGCCAACCAGCCACAGTTTGTGAGCTCTGGGATTGTACCAGAAGCCAGCATAGCGGCTCAGCATCTTGAATCACGGCCCAATTCTTCGAATGTGTTCGAGATGGTGGTGGTTAGTGAAAGAGAGGGTCACGCTGTGACACGCTTGTGATAGCCGTTGGTTGCCGTCGATCAGGCGCGCCGCGTGGGTCGGGTCTCGGAAGGCAATTCGGCATGGTGGCATTCAAGAAGAAATCTCCCGCTGGTTTTGTATACCAGGTCACCCAACTACGATACTGGCCTTTTCACCGTCGTCACGTTTCAACCTTCAGCAGCCTCTCTGTCCTACCATCCGGGGGAACCATCGTTGCTGCGCTCAACGAAACGACGATAACTCCCGGTGCTCTGGGCATGAAAGCAGGCTCCAGCTGCGACATCATGGCTGAACGGCTAATGCAGATGCGGACCGTTTGCAACGAAATGGACCTTGATGTTGTTATGCAAGGTCAATCCGACCGTTCAAGAAGGAATCATACCAGCCGAGTCGAAACATCCATAGCTTTACAAAAAAAGGACAATGAGAACAATGATAAGTACTTGCGTGATACCGAGCCGTTGAATCGAACAGTGGGTGCTCTAGAAATTTGGAACGACAGTGGATTCGGATGCCACTGAACACGAGGTGGGATCAAGGTGGGATGTCCGATTGAATCCGATGGCAACTAATGCTCTCCAACGATGGCGGCGATGAGCTGGGAAAACTTCCGAAGAAGGAGACCGAGATTGACCGAGAGGCTTATCTTGGGCTTATCTGGCGTTGGAATTTTTCGGGCCGAAATAGCCGGTGATCCGATCAAAGCTCCTTGTTCTCGACCACCATGTTCTCTGGCTGAGGCTCGACAAGCGTCAGCCGGCCCAAACGACTTCCTGTCCGAATTCCACTCACATCTCAAAGCTCGAGGTCTCACTTTTTCGCAATGCGCTTCCAGGAGCTGTCCAATTCTCTTGGAAATCTCGTGCTTCTCAGAGCCAAACGGCGTTCGTCTTGCCACAGGATGGATATAACAGATCAGTACGACTCTCTCTCTCCTGATAAGGATAGGCGAGGATTCATGAATCATGCTCCGCAGCCGCGCAGCGAGCGTGACGACGTCAATTCTCTGGCTCGAAATCTCTTCGCTGCACCTTTTCCCGCCTTGTTACCGAAATCTAAATTCCCGCTCCATTTTTGAACTCTTTTCGCTCCTCTATGCTCTATCTCGTGCTGTCCTCCAGGTAACCTGACCATCTTCCAAGCCACGTACGTCGGACGGAACTCACACGGAACTATCAGCCTTCGTAGATGCCTCGTCGACGTCGTGGCCCAGGCTCACTGAGGTTGACGCTCCGAGTAGCCTCTACTCTCTATTCGTAGTCAAGAGTCTGTTTTTTTCTTGACTGTACTCGGCTTGCACTGATGCATACTGGTGACCAAATTCGACATCCAGGCTGGATACCGCACTCCCCATCATCTCCGCTTTCCGGCGCTCTCAACTCCCGTCGCTGTCCGTGTCACGTTCACCTAGCCCGCCGTTTTCCTTGTCAGCCCGCTTTCGACCCGTCCGCCCCATGACTTGCGCGGAGCTCACAATCGTTGACATCATCAGTAACTCAGGAGTCCGTCGTTCTCCTCGAAATTGTCAGGAACCAGATGTTTTCCAAACCAGTTGCCCTAGATCGTTCGGTCTTGGTCGATCACATCCGGGTCTTTCCCCAGACTTCCGCTTGTAAATTTCATCGGCGGCAGATACCTTATTGCTACCACGATTGAGGTCTTCCCAGCAGCTAAAAATCGGGGCAACGCAGGCTCGTGATCATCCGCGTTCGCCTCCTCACGTGGCTGCGCTTATCACGATTGGCGCAGCTGATCCCGACTGGTCGCAAGTCTACACAGTATGGCATTCCATGCTTAAGAACGACGGTCTGCATCTCAACGCGTGGTGACCGGCAGAAACGATCAGAAAGAGCATCTGATCGCGCGATGCGAGATGGATCCGCTTCGCCGCTTCCGGTGTTTCGCTCCTATTGAAGTTTGTTTTATAAAAGGGGCTGGAATTTCGTCTCTTTCCACTCGCCATGTCCGAGTCGGCCACCGCTCCTCCTGCCGTCCCCGCCGGCCCACCCGATGTCACTCTCTTGTCAGTGCTTTTCTTCCGAGTCAGTTCCCTTTTGCAACTGACTCTCACTTTGCAGGTTTGGTCCCTTGCTGTTGGGCGTCCTCCTCAATACCTTGCTATATGGTGTATGCATGTTTTCACATTCCTCGCCTTGATTGCCTTTCATCATGATACGCAGGTGCTTCTTGTGCAGGTAAATCTCGGCAATAATATGTGCATCCGCGGATCGCTGATCCAAACGCGTGGTTAGTCTTACATTTACTACCACCGCTACCAACGGTGAGCTCATCCACTCCCATTCCTTTCTTCCTACTCATTACTTGTGCCCTTCAGCGACCGGCCGTGGTTCCGATATCTAGTTCTCTATCTCCTCATCATGGAGACAGCCAATTGGGTGTCCGACATTGGATTGATCTACGAACCACTGATTCTCCGCTACGGTGACCAGCATCTTCTTCTTGATAGTCGGACGGCCGCACTGATGCGCGTTTTCGTAGGCAAGCCGGAGGCGCTTATAACCTCTCCAGTCAGTGAGTAATCCCCCTACTGGATACCGAGAGCCTGAGCTGACCATGGCGCTTCCCAGTGCTGAGACCCGGTGAGTGCACAGACAAAGATTGCGGGGAAACGAGTTCTCACCGATCTTTCTCGCCAGACGCTGTCATGACGGTAATGCCATCTTTGTTTTCATCTCGACTTGACAACTCCACTAATCCCGATACCGAAGGTTCTCATATCCATGCCGATCCAAATCTTCGTCGCTTGGCGCGTACGCGTTATCACCAACTCCACCATCCTACCGGCTATCATCTGTTTATTGGCTATCGTTGCTCTCGGTGCGCGTCTTCAGCTCTCCCCAGACTTACTCATCAATCTCCACCTTCAGGCGGTGGCATCTCCGTCACCACTATGGTCACTCTCCGCCCCAATTTCTCTCAATTCGGCGAGTTTCACCCCGAGGTCATCACATGGCTCGCAGCCAGCGCAGCGTGCGACGTGTTCCTCACGGGGTCGCTGGTTATCTCGTTGGTGCGTCGACTCTTTCTGGCGCCCGTGCGACGTCGATTGATTGCGGCTCGGTGCGGCAGTGGGTTCGCAAGGGCCCGAGGAATAACCCCATCTCGACGGATAGCTACTTGAACAAGATTATACGGCGTGTGTCGAGTGCATTCTTTCTTTTTCGTTCGCGGGCTAATGTGGAGGATTAGTGACCGTGCAGACTGGGTGCGTCCTAGTCATGCAATCCGAGTCTGTGTTCTAATCGACATTCTAGGGCCATTACTGCCGCCGCCTCTCTCGCGGACATGATCCTATACATTGCCATGCCAGATTCAACCATGTGAGTTGGTCTTCCTCGTCAGCTCTGTCGAATCTCATCTCTGGTCCCGGCAGGAACTTCCTCATTGATTTCCCGCTTTCAAAGTTATACAGCAATTCCCTAGTTAGCACGTCCGTCCTTTCTGGCTGGCCACTCTAAGCTTTTGATCTGACGTCACTCGCCAACGACAGACTCAACACCCGTCCATGGCGCGAAGATGTCTCCAACTACGATGCACCAAACGTCCTCTTCGAGCAGACGCCGAACGGTGCTAGCTCGGGCCCAGGGTTTAGATCACAGGGGGCGTCCCAGGGAAGCTTCAGCTTGACGACGAGGAGGTCGGCGTACCATGTACGTCTCAATTTTTTCTTTTTCATCTTCCTGGCTAGTTCGGTTCCCGCTGATGTTTCTACCACAGCCCAGTGGAGTCTCACCCATCGTAAACGTCACCACGCAATCACTCTCGGTGCGCGATCGTTCAGCTGGGAGCGGGCGCGATACCGATGGTGAGAACGCGGCAACGTCGGATGAGAGGAAGTTTGATAAGTTTGATTCGGAGCTGGTCATGGGATGCCGATGCGGCATTTCTATCCGCCGCCGCCGCCGCCACCGCTGAATCGGGAGGCCTTGTGAGTGGGGCAGGCATGGAGACGCTGGGTGCGGAGGCTCCGCCAGAGAGACATTGGAGCATGTACCAATAGGAATAGAGTCGCAGCTGCACAATACATACCCGGAGCGGTGAAATTCTCCACAGGAATCCTGAGGGAATCAGATGCGACGGAGCCTTCGGAAGAAAAAACGCTGGCCCGCCAGACATGCATTGAAGGGGATTCGAACCCGCCGTTTATTACTGTGGAATGCATCGCCATCTTGTACCTGACTTCCACCTGATATGCAAGTATATCTTTCGAAACTTCTGTGAGAGAAGGAAGGAATCAGAACTCGAATGCACCGCTTTGTCAGGAAGAGCCCGGATCCATTCTAATTTCCCCTTATTCAAACCCCTAAGATATGAATCCACTCGATCAACGATCTTATAACAGCCGCCTCCTGGACACCATCTCAGACCTCTTCCTCCTCGCACACCCACCATGTCGTCCTCCACCGACCGACCCTCCCTAACCCTCCTCGTGCGCGAGTTCCTAATCTGCACCTCCCTCTCCTTCATCATCATCCTTGGCCTGGTCCACGGGCTCCTCCATCTCGGCCACCTGTACTTCATGTCTCAGCTCGTATCCCAGCCGACGCCCATTCATCCCCAAGACACCACGGTGGTGCGCATTGCTCAGATTGCGTTGACGCACGAGTATCTCCTGCGCGCGTTCAAGCTCACCATCGCGTGTTCGGTGCTGGTGTTTGGCCTTTGGGAGATTGCTGCCTATGCGGCTCGACGGTGTTCTACATCTGCAACGGGAGGGAGGAGAAGTGATGTCGAGGCGGGGAATGACGTCAAGACTCCATTCCTGGTGGACGGAGGAGTGGGGTGGACTCCTGATGTGAAGTTGCCACTCCCGTGCGTACCCTAAGCTTCTCCTTCCCATTGCACGTCCGATGAGCTTCCCTCACGCCAGACCGTCGCCGGAGTCCCCACTGCTTCCCGTCGCCATTGCCTCCCACGACGAATCTCAATCATAGGACGCCGACGAATTTAACCAAAATCAGCGCTGGGTTCCTACACCCGTGAGTGCCAATGACTTTCAACTTCCAAATACGCTGTTTAAGTTCTAATTAAACTGTAGAGGTTACATTGGCCATCGCCACTCACCGTCGCTGTCCACTCCTAATTCACGGCATGCCGCTACCCGCGTACCCAGGTGGAACGCGGGAACATACATACCAAAATTAATGTTTCAGTATTTTGTACTTGGTAGGGTTGAATGTCCGTTTAGACTGTTTCTGTACCGGCCGAACAATGCCGGGAGCGGGAAGGGTCAGGATCAGATCGGCGATGGTTCGCCTGCGCGACCACGTCCAGCGCCAAGCTGAGAGCAAGATGTTCCGGGACCGCGTGCCAAACCACTTCAGATCGACCGGATCTGACTAGATACACCTCATTACCCTTTCATTCCGGAAGTAACAAGCGGCTCTCTTATTGGCATATTGTTGTCTCCACAACAACACCACAACGCTCTGGGGTGGGTTCGAATCCTGCCTGGTGCTCCTGCTTTTGCTCCGCACACAGGCTTTGTTTCGGTGTGTCTGGGAATTTGAACGTTCGCATTGTCTGTTGGGGTCAGTTGTGTTCACTGAATGGTGACGAAATGGCAGTTGTCTGTATCTGCCGGCAGAAAGTTTGGGAGTTGGAAAGTGCGGGATCAAAGTCTGCCATCACGTCCGCCGGCCCAATCGGCCAGACCGCGGAGATTCAAATCACTGATCAGAGCTCCCTTCCACTCACCGCATGCAATATCCACAGCCGTCTGCACGGTATGAGGCGATGATCAACGAACGGGGCCATGCGGACAATCAGCGACTCGGAGGTGCCAGCAGCCACTTGCAGGCTGAGTTGCAGCGGGAGTCGGAGTCTTCAAGGAGTCTTTCCAGGTGCGTGAACTCCTTTCTCGCGTTTTCACTGTCTCGCCCAGTGTGTATCTGCTGCAGCAGGTGTCTGGTCAACCCTTGCATCGTTGTACACGGTCTGCGAAAGGTTTGCCGCCGGGATTGTGCCCACGGTACGCACTGGTTAGACACACGCCTTGCACCCGCCGGCCTTGTTCTCCGACGCGAATCGGCTCGCGCCCGCTTGCCGCTACGCCTTCTTCTATGTTCACCCTCCCTCCCGCTTCTATCCTCACCACGGCGGACCCTTTTGGCAAGTTATTGGGGCACTGTACTACTTATTACGGAGCACCGTCGTTTTCAGGCTCGGTAGCAGATGTAATTACAAGTCACACCACTTTATCTGCTGCCTTTCCCTTAAGTTACCCAATGTATCTTATTTAATGAGACCTTGCGGTAGCATCGAAGGAGGCTCGGCTACCTCGGCAGATGCTGGAGTGAAACACTCCGACATCACATCAAAGTCCGCCGATCACATCAAAAGTCCGCCGATCGTTCCTTCGATCCCGGACTTTCCAACTCCCAAACGCACTCTAATACTGAGAGCGTCCGGGAATTGGGATAACCGCAGAACCGGGGTGCTGATCCCGGTTGTTCGGTGGTGATCCCGGTTGTCTCAGTGATCTCGGTGGTGATGCCATCACGGATCAAGGTTTGTCAGCCCCTTTCCACCTGTCTCAGCCGCCTCCTAGTCGTCCTCGTCCCCCGCCCGTCGTCTGGCTCGTTCATCGCTCCCACTCCCCGTCACTCCCTGTTCTCACCACGCCTACAGCTAACGCCACCGCCACCGCCACCGCCCCAGTCTTTCAACGCCCCGTCACGGTCGGGTAAAGATTGTCTTGGCACCCTCACAGTCCTTGCCCGACTCACAGTCGCCACTGCCGTCAGCTTCGTACACGCCATATGTACATGGCCTCCACCACGCCGCTTTCCCTCGGGGCGCAATGCCTTCCTTCGCGCCTCACCACGACGTATTGCACTCGAGCTCGCCGCGTCATGGGCATCCCGTCATAGCACCAGCCTGCCATCAGCTACTCCCCATCCGCCTACTCTTCGTCGCTGCGCGTACGGCACCGTACCCCAACCTAAGGAACCCACGCGTGCGCCGATTGCGAGTATTTTGCGCCCCGCCCGCCATCCATTACTTACACAGTAGAAATTGTTATTCTTATATCAAGTTCTTATGTACATGAATTCAAGATAGGGATCATGCAGGCGGAGTCTGGCGGGCTCATCCCGCCAGAGCGCATCATGATCAAGACTTTGCTGGCCGTGATGGCTGCCGCACCGTGAGAACACCGTGGCACCGCCATCACGGTGACGGTTCTGCGGTTATTCGAAATCTCGGACTTTGTGCTAATACTCGGCACTTTCGCGGTTCGGGAAAATCCGGGTTATCCGGCCTATAAAACCAATTCCGTGATTCCACATTGATGCGCCGATGTTTGTTGTTGATCCGGACACCGCCTTGGCAATCCGTTGTATTTGTAAGGATCGCGGTGTCACGTGTTGCGTCCTTTCTTTCGCTTCGACGACAACTACACTGTACAGTGACTGTCCTGATCCACCGTGTCGACCTGCGGCGTGTTGGGATCCCCCAAACTTCAAAGTCCCAAGCGACTGCGACAATAAAACGGCAAGGGGAGCGCTATCCGACTACTTGAGCTGGCATCTGCCAGTGGATTCTGCACTTGCTCTGCACCGACACTCAGTCTCGCCAAAGTCTCGCTCAGGTTCCCCTCACCAGGCGCTAACCGAGCAAGTGTATCGGTCGGGACACCTAGGAGAAATTCTAAATGCCTCACTGAGGGCGGCGGCGGCCAGCCGTGCCCGCACGCGGCATAATCACCGAATCCCGATGGAGTCCCCGGGAATCCAAGCGGGTTTACATCTCCTCCAGAGCCAATCCCAGACTCCCAGCTCGCGGAGCATCAGGTGAATTCAATTCATCGAGTCCTTTTGCTTATGGAATCGACGGAGCGGCCTGCGCCGTTATTCACCAAAGTCTTTCATTGGTCGCGCAGGTGCGATGAAGTCGGTTTTCACAAATCCACTCGTCTTGTCATTCAAATAAATACTCACATGCATCTCAGAGCCGTTGCTACCCACCCGTCACAATGAACCTGGACAGAAAACTCGTGTTGGCCGGCCTGGCTGCTCTTGCCGCTTCGTGGTTCGTCCGCAAGCGCCGATCCTCAGGCTCCGTTGCTGTCCTTCCTCCGGGTCCCAAAGGCCTACCGCTCGTGGGGAATGTATTTCAAGTTCCCGGAAAGGTGTGATTAATTTGAGTCGCTCTAGGCATTCCTATCTTCTGATACCTTGACAGCATATGGCGACCTACTTCAGAAGACTCTGTGAAAAGTACGGTGGGATGGTGTCTCTCAACATGGCAGGATCGGTGAGTGTCCTTTCGGTTCGATCCAGTCGCAGTTTGAACGACTACCGCAGACCTTTATCCTCCTTGGGACTATGGACCTGGCGAAAGAAGTTATGGAGAAGAGGTCCACGAAATTCTCTGACCGGCCGACGCTCCCAATCTATGTATGTCCGTACATCGTCGATTATCTTGCTTCAATTTACGGTTCTTCTTCCAGCGCTACATTGACCCGGACCAGATTTACTGGGCCTTCTTCTCTGGCCGGACCCAATTCGTAGGCCGCAAGTTGACTGGGGGGATCATGGCCGGCGTTCGGGCAGGAGAGACGGAGGCGCTGCAGCACTTTGAAGCTTTGACCACTGTAAATCGCATTTTGGATAATCGTGGGCGGGGTTGGTTCCACGAGATGGAACGGTGAGTCTCTATGTCAACTTTCTTTCTTGACGAAGCCCTGACAGAGTGGAGGACATCCGCGAGTGCGGTGCTTAGCGCAGCGTTCGGTCTTGGGTGTCCAACTGGCGAGGAGCCCGAGTTGAAGCAGATCATCCGTGTAAGACGCTCCCTCGCTGGTTTTGTCATGTTATAACCCAGGATTAGTCCCTCACCGAGCTGGTCCATGCAGTCACTCCCTCGACCAGCATAATCAACATGCTTCCCTCACTGGACCTCCTCCCCGGTCCGATGCCTTGGCGCAAGTGGGGAGCGGAATTCCGCAGGCGGGAGGACGAGTTGTTTGATAAGCTGGGTGACCATGCGAAGGCGTCTGGGATGAACACGTACGTATACTTCTCTCCTTTTCTTTTGAGACGATGATACCATGATACATAGATGGGCGGCTTCATTTGCGAACGGGGATTCAAAATCGGGAAGAGATACCCGGCGGTTGATCAACATATTTAGCATCGTGAGTTCCTCCTGTACCTCTACATGCTTTCTCATATCGGCGTCTGCCATGCTACAGGCTGCCATCGACACCGTACGTATTTGTATTTACTTCGATTCCCCTGACAGCCCTCCGCAGACCACAGCCCAAATGCAAAGCTTCGTCCTTGCGTGCCTCCTCCACCCCAGCTGGATCGGAAGAGCACAGGCTCAGATCGACGCAGTCGTTGGCGAAGACAGGATGCCGACATTTCAGGATCGGGCGCAGCTCCCGTATGTCGAGGCTGTGGTACGAGGTGCTCGTTCCGCCTTGAGTTGACCGGCACGCCATTGACTGTTTCAATTTGGCAGAGACTCTTAGGTGGCGGCTCCCAGGTGGGTCACTTCTCTTTGCTGATGGATATATCGACTAAGAGATTTTGGTATGCAGTGCGGATGGGCATTCCACATCAATCTACCGCAGACGATATCCTGGAATATAAAGGGCAGGAGTACTTTATCCCCAAAGGGAGCATCGTTTACGCAGTGTCCTGGCAAGTGTCCTCACCCTTCTTCTAGTGCTGTGTTCATTCCATAACAGGGCAATTGAACACGACGAAAATTGCTACGAAAACCCAGAGGAGTTCCTGCCTGAACGATTCCTAGAAGGACAGAAGTTGAAGTCGGGCTACGAGACGAGTGCGTTTGGGTTTGGTAGGCGGGGTGAGTTGCGATGACTTGTTTTGGTCGATGGTATTGACAAACTGCACCAGTATGCCCGGGTGTGCCGTTTGCCGAACGGTCCATGTGGATCAACGTTGCGATGATTTTGTGGGCCTTTGATATCCACAAGTCTGCACACTGTTCCTACGGGGAGAGCGACACGGAATTCAAGGGAGAGGTGGGTTTTGTGGGTGTCAATTTCTTCACGCCCCTTTGATACTTTTGTCAAGTTTACCAACCCGCCGCTGGAGTTTCCCGCAGTGTTTGCGCCTCGCTCTGCTCGTCGGGAAGAGGTGATAAGACAGGAATGGGCGGATTGTGAAAAGGATTTGAATGTTCTACTTCCTCAGAAGAGGGACAAATCTGAAAATGGTGCAGCTTAGGCTATTTATTTGTGCGTGCGAATAATTTTGGTTCTAGTACAACGTGGACGAGAATTGAACATGCAAGTCCACTTGTCTGGCTCTGGGTTCGATTCCTGCCGTTGTTCTCTGATGGAGTTGAATGTACACATTTTTTGTTTTTACAGAAATTACCCTTTTGAAGGAATCTATCTGTCGAAGTAGATTCTCAACCGGCGTCAGTGTCGTGCCGCATTGGCTTGGCATCCGTTGCTCTGCCCTCTCACCTCAAAATAACAAGTACACATGACTTTAACTGAATCCGCTTGCATTGGTGGGGTTCGAATCATCTCTTGTGCGCGAAGTGAGCACTTTCCCGCCTGAAGACGAAAGGATCATTTGCTTGTCGGAAACCGGGTCTATCTAGAGTCATGATGAACGCGGCTACATTTGGTTGGGTCCAAACACCTTGAGGGTTCGACTCCTTTCGCTGCACTGTGTGGTATTTCCATTTGTTTGCTTTTTTTTTTTTTTCTCAGAAAGTATTCTTGGTATCGGCCTGATTCAACGCCGCTACCAAGTACGAAGTAAGATGGCTGCTGGCATCCACGAGGATTTCGCTGAGGTACAGGTATTGGGCAACCGGTGAATTAGGGTTACCGACCATCTATAGCCCTCGGAGGTTCAAGCGTCCGACGCAGAATGTTGGAATGTTCCTGCAACATACATGCAGACCTCAAATCTGAAAAAGATCACTGCAGGAGGATAAACAACACCGGTCTTCCGCTGACTGCTTCCTCAGAACCCAACAACTGTACCGGCGGGTTCAATTCTCGCTGTTGCTAATGTTTGCAATCCGCCTGGACTCATTATTTTTGTCGGGATTTGGCGTACAGCATCACGCGTACGATGTTTTCTGCGAACCGGTGGCTTGCTCAAATTCTTTTGAATTAAGAGGAATAAGGTTCACCAGGGGTAGAGGTAGAGGTACGAATGGCCCTACCTCTACCCTTACCTCCGAAACCTCTGACCCTTCAGAGGTCGACCTCTACCTTACCTCTGAACCTCTGATGTCCCATCAATTTCTGATAAGAAACATGATGGTACATGAAATCAGTCAGAACTTTGAAAATTGTGAACTCAACTTCAGGTTCCTGGCCCTACAATGTTCATCCCAGCTCAATTTCACCACCAGAGCCATGATTTCTTGACAAATGTGATCATCAACAACACCGATCAAATTTTGATCGCCATCAAGAAAAACTGTTGTGGTCCAAAAAGTGTCTCCAAGTCCATTTCTGCACAGTTTGAACCAAACCTTGCTGGACCTCTGAACCTCCAAAGGTCTGTCAAAGGTCGGGAGGTTTCAGCTGGTTTGTACCTCCACCTCTACCTCCGTCGACCTTACCTCTGACCTCCGGAGGTATACCTCTACCCCTGGTGAACCTTAAAGAGGAATAACCTCCTTGCTCTCGCAGCGTGAAGCGCCGGTTGGGACCAGGTACTCATGTTCGCCTTCCCGAGTGAATATGAGCGTCGGTGATTGGGGTTCGAATCCTGCAAGTCGGTTCACATGGATCAATCAGAGTGTAGCGCTAGCCCTCGACGGTTCAAGCATCCGACCCAGAATGTTGGAATGTTCCTGCAACATACATAAGGACCTCGAATCTGAAAAGGATCACTGCAGGTCCGCAGGAGGATCAACAACACCGGGTCTTCAGTAGCTCCGGGTTCGAATCCCGCCGGTGCACTGATCGTCTTGTATTTCTTGATCATTTTTTCGTCCCAGTTTTATCTGGTCTCTAAAATTGATGCCGCCACGAAGGAAGAGTGTCTAGACTCGACTCGGAGGGCCGCAGTAGATCCAGAGCGGTCACCGCCAAGTCACTGCCCGCCGGGCAAGATATTCCTTGGACCTTGCTCTGTCAGAGGTCCAGACTCCAAACAAAGCTGCCGAACAGCGTGCGGCAGCGGACCGTGATGGTTCCCGGCAGCCGGCGTGCGTGAGGTAGAAGTGAGATTTTTCTTCTATGACGACGCTTCTCAGAACCGAGGTTGGGGAGAGCGGGAATCGGGATGCTGACATGTGTTGTTCGGTCTCTTAGGCCGATTAACCCGGCCCGTTGACCGAAAGAATTCCCCAGAAGTTTCTTTGCATATTTTCCGTTGGTTTTCCGACGTCAGCGTGGAATGGAACGGCATGCAAATGGAATGGAACTCAATTCATACGTGTCATGTCATAATCTGTCTGCTCAAAGAGATCTTCCTCATCAGAAAAACGGTGGGATTTGAGCGGCATTTACGGCTAAAGAAGGTCAGCTGAGACGGCATCATGGCGATCAGATCTTCTTCGCAAGCGACCACCACCATCTCGCCAGCGAACTCGCCACATCCCTGCGGGCTCAGCGTCCGAGCGCGTTTCATACTCAACCCTTCGGTACTGTGAACACCTGGCAGGGAGTATCCTTCATGGATGCAATGTCATCGTAGATGGAAGCATGTGATGTTCGTCAGGTGTGCATTGACACCTTCACCTCACCAATTGTGCGGCTATTGTAATTTTAGACCCCCCCATAGCTTCTTAAACCCCACCGGACGTGTTTTTTTTCCTCATACCCCCGGCAAACAGTCATGTGGGCCACCCCAGCGCTCCTCGCGGTCCTCCTGAGCGTCCCAGCCCTCGGCGACATCGTAACCGGCATCCCCGACGCAGCTCCTCCAGGTTTCGAAGAATGGACCTCCCCTATCGTCATCCCCTCACCCAACGTCAGCGGGCAAGGCAACTGGGCCTCGGCCGTGTCCCGGGCGCGCACATTCGTCGCTCAGCTGACCCTCCCCGAAAAGATCAACGTCACGACGGGTATCGACGTTCTCGGCCGCTGTGTAGGCAATACGGGGACGATACCGCGTCTTGGGTGGAAGGGACTCTGTCTCGAAGACAGCCCGCTCGGTGTGCGGTTTGCCGATTTCGTCAGCGCGTTCCCGGCTGGGATCAATGCTGCTGCCACTTGGGATCGGGGTCTCATTCAGGCGAGGGGTCAGGCGATGGGTGCGGAGCACAAGGGTAAAGGTGTGAACTTTGCTTTGGGGCCGATGACGAATCTGGGTATGTCCTCCCTCTCTTGGACGAGATGGAGCTGATGTTCTCGGTGTAGGTCGCGTTGCTGCTGGTGGACGCAATTGGGAAGGATTTGGAGCGGACCCATTCCTGTCCGGCGTCGCTACCGCTGCCTCTGTGGAGGGATACCAATCCGCTGGCGTTATTGCCACCGTTAAACACTTGTGAGCCAACTTCCCTTTTCATCCTTTCTTTCCGGAGCATCGTCGGGATGATTTCATCCTCGCTATTTCTGCGCTCACCTTCGATTGTTATCTCCACACGAGGCTCCCGGTGGCTTTCTCTCCGTCCCGAACCATGACTGACTGGATTGCGCCCACAGCATCGGCAATGAGCAAGAGCATTTCAGGGGAGGATCAGAGCCGTCGACTGTCGAATCCTCCAACATCGACGACCGGACGCTCCACGAGCTCTACCTGTGGCCATTCGCCGAGGCCGTCAAAGCGGGAGTCGGCGCCGTCATGTGAGTCTTTCATTTGAGCCTGGCCTTCCACTCAATGCGTTCGGACAGGTGCTCGTACAACTATATCAACCAGACGCAGGCCTGCCAGAATAGTAAACTCATCAATGGGGTCTTGAAGGAAGAGCTGGGTTTCCAGGGTGCGTTTACCTCGTGTTTATTGTTCGTGTACCCGGAGCTGAAATCTCGTCTAGGTCTCGTAATGTCCGATTGGGCCGCCATGATAAACGGCGTGCAGCCCGCGCTGGCGGGAGTTGATCTGGATATGCCGGGATTCGTTGGATATGTTCGTTTCGTCTGCTTTCCCCATGGAGTCAGCTCGTTGACCCTTTCTTCCTCGGTAGGGCATCGGCGACCAGAACGAACCCAATCCGTCGGTTGCGCAAAATTCGTGGTGGGGCGCGCAGCTGATTGAGAGTGTGAATAATGGCAGTGTGCCGGAGAGCAGGGTGGATGATATGGTTCGTGTTCTCTTCCACTCACTCCACTTGCAATCTGAGGTCAAAGATAGGTCACTCGTATCTTCGCCACGTGGTACATGCTTGGACAAGACAAGAATTATCCCGACGTGAGCTTTTCGCAGCTTACGCAGGAGACCTTCTTGAATGGGGAGCTCGTGAATGAGCATATCAAGTGCGTTTACTTACATTTTTTACTTTATTTCATCCACCTCACGTATATCCTAGCGTGCAAGCCGACCACTTCAAGCTTATTCGGGAGATTGGTGCGGCGAGTGCGATATTGCTGAAGAATACCAAGAAGGCGTTGCCGTTGAGCGCCAAGAAGCTGAAGCGTGCGTGGTTTTGTCGGTTTTTTGAATCTACGATTGACTGTTATGCAGGTATTGGAATCTTTGGCTCGGATGCTGGGGCGAATCCTGATGGTCCCAATGGCTGTGCGAATGGAGGAGCAGACCGCGGATGCAGTCAAGGCACTCTCGCAATGGGATGGGGATCCGGTGACGTTGTCTTTCTTCGACCTTGAGTTCAACATTGACGCATCTCCAGGCACCGCGCAATTCCCTTACCTCATCGACCCTCTCTCAGCCATCTCCACGCACATCCAATCCATCGACCCCACCGTGCTCATCGACGGCATCACCAGCGACTTCAACCTCGCCGCCGTCCGGACGAGCGCCTCGCTCGCCGACACTTGCCTCGTGTTTGTCAACGCCGACTCGGGCGAGGGATACATCACCGTTGACGGGAACGCGGGAGACCGGAACAACCTCACTCTGTGGCACGGTGGAGAGAACCTCATCCTCGCTGCTGCGGACAACTGCGCCAACACGATCGTCGTGCAGCACGTGGTGGGACCCGTACTGGTTGAGAGTTGGATTGATCACCCGAATGTGACTGCTGTCGTGCATGCGGGGATTCCTGGGCAGGAGAGTGGGAATGCCATCGTGGATGTGCTTTTTTCGGATGGGAGTCAGGCGACGAATCCGAGTGGACGGTTGCCGTATACGGTTGCCAAGCTCAGGACTGATTACCCTGCGGATGTGCTTTACACGACGAGTGTCAAGGTTCCGCAGATTACGTATAGCGAGGAGCTGAACATTGATTATCGGTGGGTGACTTCTTTTCTTTTCTTTCAGAGGAAGCTGAAGAGGATTTGTGCAGGCACTTTGACGCACAGGGCATCGAGCCGAGGTTCGAGTTTGGCTTTGGGCTGAGCTATACGACTTTCTCGTACAGTGGGTTGGGGATAGCCAAGTCGGGAGGCAGGCGTCGTGCGGTGTCTACGATTGCACCGCTGCCGACGAGTTTCTCCAACGTCCCAGGTCGTCCGGCGTCGAGCGCAAGTTTGGGCCCTGCGGGGTCGAGCGCTAGTGTGGCTAGTACCAAGACTGCTAGCGCTAGTAGTGCGGCTGCTAGCAGCCCCGTCGTCTCCCATTCGGCTTCGGTTGTCTCTGCCTCTGCCTCCCACGGATCAGCGTCGTCTTTCTCTGCGTCCGGATCTGCATCCACCCCTGCATCCACCCCTGTGTCCGGATCTGTGTCCGGATCTGTTTCCGCCTCAGTCTCCGCCTCCGTGTCTGCCTCCGCGTCTGCCTCAGCCTCGGCGACGGCAAATACCACAGCCAGCGCCCCCTCCGCGCTCTCCTCTCCCATCAACCCCATCGGCGGACCCAGCGAACTGTTCGACCAAATCGCCACAATCTCCTTTACCGTACACAACTCGGGTGGAGTGGCAGGGAACGAAGTCTCGCAAGTGTACCTCGGGTTCCCGGCCTCAGCGAATGAGCCGCCCAAGGTTCTGCGTGGATTTGCTAGGACGATGATTCGCGCGGGTGCGTCGGCGCATGTGAGCGTTCCGTTGAGGAGGAAGGATGTGAGTGTTTGGGATGTTGTAAAACAGGAGTGGGTTGTTCCGGAGGGGACGTTTGGGGTGTTTGTGGGGAGCTCGTCGAGGGATGTGAGGTTGACGGGGTCGTTGGAGTTTTGAGATGAGATAAAGTTGTTGGTATTACTTATGTGTATATGTGCATCTTGCAATTGAGGTGTTTACCGCTCCGTCGCACAGTGCCGTGTGGCTTTCCAGAAGCCGTGGTGGTTCGATTCCAACTGGATGCATTCATGGGTAATACGCCGGTTTTTCCTCCGTTCCTGCGAGGATGGATTTCTGACGAACGGTGAGTTTCATGCCGAGCGCTGAGATCTTCACAATTCATTGACAGATCGCACCAAAATTCAAATTCCTATTACGATAATTGTAAGGACGAAAAAAAACCGCTCGGACGCTCGACGAATTACCTCCAACGGGAGTCGAACCCAGAATGGAGTTACCGACCGGAGAGCTAAGGGAGGAGGTTGGCTGACAGGCGTTGCTTGTACCTGTCTCAAAAATCTCACAGAACCAAGGTTGATTTCCCAAAAGCAATCCAATGATGGCCGTACGCCAGATGTGGCTTGCCTACACTTCCTGGTGAGCATGAGCGGGTTACCAAGCCGTGGATTCATCCCAGGCACTGAGGCAATGGCTGTACAAATCCCAGCCGTGGTTCGATTCCATTTGGATGCATTCGTTGCGAAGGATCAACTTTTCTTGTACGGACCAAAAGAGACCTCATCCTGTCTATGCACCGACAGGGAGTCGAACCCACAGTGGAGCTGCCGGACGGAGCTCAAGTTAGTGCTGCCGCGAGCCGAGTTAGGTGGGCAATCAAGCTCAGTGCAACTCGAGCTGATGCGAGCTCAGCTCGAGGCAGCTCTGAAGTCATGTCCCAATTGGGATGAGCATCTTCTCAACACTTTCCTGGGTAAAATTGGGCCGAAGGAAACTCAGTTCTTGCTAGGAATGCCATTTCTCAACACCATGTTGTCTGGCAAGGTAATTTTGTGCTGTGGAAGGACGGACAAAGGACGGGTCTCATTTCTGTAGCTCAGTGATATTGCTTGACAACGGCAGGAGATGGTGGCAACGACGCACAAGGCCGCAACCTGCCATTCGGGACTGTCCTGATCTGGCGGAGTCGGCTCGAGTCGAGCCGAGCTCGAGGCACCCAATTAGGCAATGCAATCAGCTCGAGCCCAACTCGACTCGAGCCGACTCTGGCTCCCGGCAGCACTAGCTCAAGTTGACGAGGTGGGATTGCTTCACTAAGCTCTGACAACATTAATACAATAGGATTCAAGATAACACTCATTAGATGATATTGGAATCCTATTTCCCTCATTGTGGGCGAGTGTGAAAGTGAAATGTGACTTCAATCTAGATGAACACCAAAAAATTACGACTATCTAATTTTTGTTCATCCGAGCTATGACTTCAGTCAGTAGGTTTGAATCTCGCACAGCACAGCGGGACTCGATGGGCGCTCCTGTCCGAACTCGCCAGGCGCCTGTATGTGCAGAATAAACCTGCTGACCGCTCCTCTCAAAAGAGGAGCAGGGTCAGGCGCTTCTGTCGCATGAGTCGCTTGATTATTGCAATAGTTGACGCTGCTTTGGTGGTTCGAATCCACATGCATGCAATCCAATTCAAGCGTACGATTTTTTTTTTCACGGCGGAAGATTAGACGAATGGGATCCGGCTACGGTCAGTACATACACCTGATGTGCATTGCGTAGGATGTGCAGTAAGCAGTGCACGAGCGGGTTACTCAGAGTTGGCAATGTGCCGTTTTTTCGGCCTGGGATTTCTGACGAGAGTGATATTTTCATTAGTGTCGCTGTGACTCAGTCTTGAATCTTGAGGCTTTCAGAGCCCACTAAGTAGATGCCTGACAGCTGCAACAAAAATGACACAAAGATCACATACATTGACGGGGAGTCGAACCCTGGCAGACTCTGCCAATGATTGTGCAACTTGTGCAGATATGCGGTCCGTTAATGCGGAGCTGTGAGGTGAACAATGCCACAGACCGACTAGGGATTCTTAGCTTTCTGGCACTGCGGCGCTCCAAAATTTGAGCCGCATTCACCGTGGCCTGAAACCCAACGCAGTCGGCCCGGTCATGCACCGTCCATGTGCCAGATCTTTTTGCCGATCAACTCCGATCAACATCGGACCATGCGCATCATCCCTTGAAACGGCCGACACTCGGATGGTCCGTGCGCCAAGCCCCGAAAAGCTCCGGCCACGTCACCATTGAATTTGCTGCTGCCACCATCCCCGATGTCCCTCTCTCTCTGGACGATTCCGATGCAACGTTCCAACTCGCTGGCGAACTGAACCTCAAGACGATGCAGGAGGGATGGTCTTGATAGATGGGAAGGATGGGCGCTAGTGGTGCGAGGGCTTGATCTTCCTGCGCTTCAGCCTTTCGTCACTTTCTGCTCAGGGCGGGTACGTTGTCTGCTGCTCTCGAGCTGAGGGATGTGGAGATCGCTTGTGGATTTCAGCAGAACTCGAGAGAGAGAGAGGCAGCCCTGGTGGGTCTTGTCTCGGGTTCCGCGAAGCTGGATGCCTCTATCTACCATTGCTATTCCACCTTGCACATACTGTATTTTCCTGTAGGAATACTGTGAATTGAATGCCCCCAAAGAGCTTTCCAAGTCGCATTGAGACCAGGAGGATGTTTGGTGATGTGTTTTCTCTCTCTTCCCTGACTCCCACCTGCCACCGTCGTCTCTCCATTCTCCCTCGCTTGCCACCGCATAAATCGGTTTACATTTTAAGTCCTTGGTCTGCGGTGCGCCACAACCATCTCGCCACACTGTCCCATTACCGATCAGACGATTGTCGACACCAACACAGAGCCCAGAATGCCCCGCGACGACAACGCCAGTGGTACCTCCTCCCCTCGCCGCATAAAGCGACAAGTGTTGGACAAGAAGCGGCGGTACGATTCGGATGGACGTCCCCTCGCACGCACGTTGGCAAGCCACGGGCCCACGGCGCGTGCCCTCGAGCAGCGTCTCGAGGCTCTGCCACCACAAGAATCGATATCCGCCCCAGTCATGACCCGAATTAAAGTCAAATCAGAGCCCGTCTCTGCCCCAACCCCCTCAGCAGCGACACCGGACTACGGTTGGAGACACCCCGACGAGCTGCCGTACATCTCGGACGGTGTGGGCAACGCTGGATGGAACGATGCTGCTATTATGCATTTCGTCTCCTCCAGCAGCGCCTTCTCCATCCCAGAACGCACAGAGAGGACCGACCCCTGGGTTCGCGTGCTCGTCGGGGACGAGGAAGTGGTACTCCCTCGAGGATATCGCATACCACTCATGTGGGCGTCCTACTTTTTGTGGACCTCAGTTCGTCTCATCCTCACCGCGGCACCCGACATTCGTCGCCAGGAATGGGAGCAGGCGCGGTGGGAGATTCTGCACCTCGCTCGCTTGTGTGCCGGGTTGTTCGATGCTGCGCGCGAGGCTGTGGCGTCGTCACCGATGGAACCTACTACGCTTTCAGGACGCGGCGGGAACAAGGCGAGGATGGGTGGCATGCCGAGGACGTGGCGCCATCCTCCTTTTGACCGTGTGCTTCTCCGACATCATAGAGAGTGGCTCGTCATGCGGGATAAATACGTCGAGCTGTTTTGGAACGATTATCAGGAGGAGGAATTTGTTAATTTCGATATGGTTAAGCTACGTGCGTCCTAGTTTCGTCTTTCTCGGTCTGACACTAACTCCCAGCAGCATGGGACACTTGGGTGATAAAAGACCACAAGGGATTCAAGCTGACCAAGGAGCATGTCGTGTCGGGGTTGTCTGCTTCAGAACTCATGGCTGGGTTTTGGATCGAGGACAACGGTGCGCGTTTTGGTTGGGTGCGTCTCAAAGCTCTTTTCCACCTTGACTTTCTGTTGACTGTTGTAGAATGAGGGAACGAACGACAACCTGCCATTTTCCGATGTGGCACCCTCCGCTATTTTTCCTCCCTCTGACACCCATCCTACTCCTCTTACCCGAGTACTACCGGTGCCCATTGTGACTCATAATATCGATCACGCCTCCGCATCTTTGACGACACCATCCGTGAGTTTATTTATTTATTAGGAAACTGAATTGCTAATCCATCCACAAAGTCTTCTTCCACGGAGCTTCCACCGCGCATCCCACTACCACGCGAGCGGCGCAAAATGCGATTAGCAGCGCTGGCTCAAAGTCAAAATCAAAATCAAGTGACGAAGAGCGAGAAAGAGGTGTCCCTTCCTCCGGCGGTACGGCCTCGCTGTAGTTTTACATGGGCTTGAATCCACTGACCGTCTTCGTAGACGAAGAACCGTGTGCTGTGGGACGAGATACCGCGACAAATGCAGAGGCAACAGTCTGTGGTTGTACCTCCTAGTGCGCCGCCGGATGTAAGTTGTCAACTCCTCGATCGGTGCAGCGTTCTCATACGTTCAACAGGAGGAAGCGACTGGAAATGGGGCTATTGTCGACGTTCCTGTTGTGCGTTGATCTGTTCTCTTCATTGACGTCGCTGATAATTTTCGGCAGGATAAATCACAGGACGTCGAAATGGCGGAGGCTTCGAACGCCGTTTTGAAGACGGTCAATCCAGAATCGGCGTACCCGACACCTGAGGCCGAGTCGGAACCGTCGCGTGCAACCAGCGTTGATGTTCTCGCTGTGCGGACGAAGATGGGCAGTGTGGCGCCGGGACATGTGGGGTTTACGCCCATTGTTGCTGGAAGCGAGGGAAATTTCGGGGTTCGAAGCGAAGAGCCGGATGTTAAGATGGAGGGGATATCGGCGCCTCAAGATGCACCCGACGACGACGACGACGACGATGACGATTCCGACTTGGAGCTGCTTTATCCAGATCCATCACCTGAGAAGCCGGCGACGATGTCACCTCGTGCGTCTAGTTCACCGGGCCCGGTCGCCATGGATTGGGGAGCCATCGCGAGTACTTCAAGTTTGGCGTCTTCTCGTTCTGCGTCCCTGGCATCGCTACCCCCTTTGTCGATCGCTCGGTTCCCCGATCCGTCGACACCATCCAACTCGGGCTCGGGCGAATCGGAATCGCTGTCCACGCGCGAACCGCTATTCGTGCCCGCCGTGGTTCATACCTACCAGCTTACGCGCTCGCCCCTGCGTGTGCCTCTGACTCTGCCGACGGATCGGGTCGTTGAGAAACGAGCGTCGGGTTCTGGGTCTGGAGCTGACGCTGACGCTGACGTTGATCTACTTGCGCGGTGTGAGCGCTTGACGGCGGAGGCTGCGAGGTTGCGTGCCGAGTTGAAGGAGTTTCGCGAGCGGAGTCGAATTGAAGAACGGATTAGGGTCTTGGAGTCTCAGTCGTCGTCCTCGGGGAAGGGGTATGGGAGGCATCCGTTGGCGCATTTGATGGTTATTGGAGAGGAGGGTGAAGATGAAGATATGCATGAAGGAGAGGATGAGAGGATGAGGATGGCTGTGGATAATGAAACGGGGGACGTGCCGCCGCGATAGAGGAAGATGTTTTCTACGGGTTTGGGTGCGGGGGTCAGGCAGTGATGGTGATGGTTGGAGTAAAGACTAGCAGAGTCGAGGCGGAGGGTAATGAATGTGTATGGAATTATGGAACTTTACAATACCTTGGGGATTCACAGCCTTTCCTCGAGTTGGGTGTGTCCAATGAGTCCGAGTCTATCTACATTCTCCCCTCGTGCAGGAAGGAAAAAAGGATTGTTGCGTGCCTGCACCCTACCACGCATCCCCGAATCGAACGGGGTTCCTCTCGCTGCACAAAGAGGGAAAGAATTGGAGTGAGAACGATTCCCATGCGTACATTTCAATGTATATCGGACTTCGCGGGCTTCGGAACAGGAAAGCCGTCGGTCTCGGAGATCGTGGGTTCGTGGAGTGTGATTCTAAACGAGGGCAAAAACGCCAACTTCCAAGAGGCTGTCAAGTGAAATGGCTTCTCTACTTACATACTTATTTGATGTAAAAAGTCAGAAAGCAAGAGTAAGCACCCAACCCGAATTGAACGGGGAAGTTCATCTGCTGAAACCGAGGGATGAGATACGGGTCGCAGAGTGCACACCTTGTGCATATGCGCAGCTGGGTGTCTTCTCAGGTTGTTCGAATGAGGACTTGACGAGATGGGAATAAGTAATATATAACAAGATGGCATCGTCTAGATCTTGTGGTGATGTCACCACATCTCCTTGAACCATTCGTCGTTGGAGAATTTCTTGAGGCACCTGGGTAAGATCAATGAGAGCTTAATACAAGCAGCATAGGTCTGGACTCTGCATACTTCTAAGCCAGGCAGAACAAGCCAAGGTTCAGCTTGAACGAGCATGAGCTAGAACTCGAGTATCGCTAGGCGGTGAAATGCACCCTGAGGCCCGATCGATGTGTGCATAAGCACCGGTTTTTTGCGCTATCAGGTCGTCTGGGAAGAGGACGGTGTTGATTCTGACGGTGTGTAGATGCTGCGAGTATCCGACGCTTGAGAGAGCTTGAGCTAGATCCGATCTCGATGGATGAATTGGCGGACAAGCTCTGGGTCATCGAGAGCACGTTCGGGAGACATGGTGAGGTGAGACAAAGAGGAGTAACACTTTTTTTTGGTATTGTACGTTTAAATCCAACGGCTTAATCGACCGGAATCGGAGTCGCCCTCGATTTCAGCTCTCCTAACCTGTAGGAAATGGGTGATTTTCCTCAGAGCAGTGAGAATAGACATACGCGGACATTCGGCAACTGGAGTAAGGGCACCTCAACGATAATCCGCACAAATTCAACCTCCTCCAAATGAGGAAACCCTCCACCAGAAAGTAGCGACTGCAAATCCTCGACAGTCCCTGGTCGTCCGGCAGCACCGAGTGTCATCTGCCGAATTCGATTCGTGCTCGGAACACGTGCGGGTGTGTCCAGAAGTTTGTAGAAACGTACGGCGCGGACACGAAGAGTGTGGAGACTTGTGAACCCAGACAGATCGACGGGCGGTCGTGTAGGCTCCAGCAGCTGGGAAAAAATATGAATCTATACCGAAAAGTCGGTGGCTGATTCACTCACGCCTAAATCCAGTACTTCGATCGTTTGGAAGGCCGGAGTCAATGTACGCCATTGCAGGAACCGCGAGGCGTCTTGAAATCAAGTTCTTGAGCCTCGAGAGGTCGAATACGCAATTTGTGTCCTGTATCCAAACGCCGCCAATCCCCTCGTCAACGTCGATACGAAGGGTTTCCAGAGGAATTTGTACGGTGCGACGATCGGGGACGTGGGTCAACGTGTCAACCCGTCACTGTTACATCCTGACTGCATTGATGTCCACGGTTTTGATAGTCGGGCACAGCGCCCAACCCCCACAATAGTCGCTGGCTCCGTGGGATTGCATGGCAGCGCTACCCGGTGGAGGGTCGGAAGACTGAAGAGTTGCTGGAGAGCGAGGGCAGCAGTGATCGTGAGGGTGAAGTAGATCGTTGGCGGCCTCCAATCGGGGGAACGGCACATGGCAGAGGTCCGGCTCAGCCTCTGGGTCAAGGCAGAGATATCGAACAAAGGGGATGAGGCGAGAAGAGTTGAGCAATGTGCGAGCGAGAAGAGACCGTCGTCGTTTCTGCTCGGTGTCTCCCATCGTTGAGGCGTGGTTTCCAGTGGTGCACGGTAGAGAGCGGACTGGGCTGGATGGAGCCAGGACCGAGAGACGAGGGCACAAGCGCTGAGATCCGGGTCTGAATGCAGGTAGTGTATGCAT
>JARKIF010000343.1:0-26607 GCA_029378245.1 Roridomyces roridus | reverse complement strand
AACCGACAGACAAACCACTCACCAGCATGCCCACACCGGGTGCGCCGGCTGCCTCGGCGCGCTTGACACCTTCCGCAAGGGCACGCATGGCAGCATCTTCCCGCTCATCCATGCTTCGCGTCTCTCCCAACAGAATCCAAGCTTCATACCCGCCTTCGCCCAAGTCTCCCTTCTGAATAGCGGCCTCAAGCAACAGTGCCGCTTCAGACAACGCCCCATTCTGTTCCAGAAGCATCTTTGCTTCGGCGAGAGCAGAGTGTTCAGGTCCGAGATATTATTGTTTGGTTCTGCGAGTCGTCAATTCGCATGTAATTGGACTGCTGGAAGAACGAACGTACCAAATACATATTCCCCAAGGATAGGTATCCCATCCTGGTCCCACTTGAGGGCGCTAGTGTCGTCGGAAAAGTCACCGATCCCGCCTTCCCATGCACTCTTCATGGCGCCTCCATAGTCGTAATCTAGATCGTCCCGCTGAGAGGTCATGAGCTGGTTGAATTCGGCCTCCCATTTCGCCATATCTTCTTGAGGAGGAGGCAAGTCGGAGTTTTGGAGTGTATCCAAACTCTGTGGAAAAGATTAGACTAGAAATGCAGGCGCCGCGAACATACCTTTGAATTCACTCTTGGAGCCATCTTCGTCGTCAAGCTTGGTCTTTTCGAGCGCATCTCAAGGGCTGGCTGTGTCATCCTGAACTTCGACGATTCGTGAAGTCTCGGCAGGTTCTTGTGCATGTGCGGCGACGACTTTGTGCAAAAGCAGCTTCGAAATCGGCTTCGCGGCTTTACCCTTGCCATTCCCCGGCTGCATCTGTGCCGGAAACATTCCGCCGCCAGCCATGCCCATACCCATCGGCATCTGCATCGGACCTCCGAATTGACCAGCGGAGCTCATGTTACGGCCGTTGATGGTTCTGGGTTTCCGTCAGCGTCGGCGGTGTTAGATGTTGGGCGGCTTACAACTCTGGGCCGGCCGTCTGCGGTGCGTGTGAGAGAGCAGCAGATTTACCAGCGCCAAACTCGTTAGCCCATGCTCCATTGGACTCGAAGGCCCGCATGAGGTGTTGCTGCTCCATAATCCAGCCTTCATTAGCCTCGGACAAGGGACGGCCGCTCAGCTCATGGAGCCGAGCAAGCTCTGCTGGATTCGGTGCGCCAAAGCCGGGGCCGACGCTAGGACCGGACTCGAAGAATTGGCGAGCAAGTGCAAGGTCGTGCTGAGTTGCACCGGCTGTAGACGATCCGGGTAGTTGGTGAAGCTGGAGCCAGTGAGTACAGAGAACGTAGAGCTAGATTCGTCCCACCCTTGCAGAAGAGGGACCGGCAACTCTGTCCTACAATCACCCGGTGAGACTGGAATTATATGCATTGGATGTGCGGCAGACCTGTTGCAAGCTTCGGTCTCCCTCGGTATGCTTGAGGACCTGGGAGAGTGGATTGAATGGCACCGCGCATTCAGCCCCAGAAATCAAGTTCTCCATGGTAGTAGCGAGTAAAGAGTCGAAATCACATTTTTGGCTTTCATCTGATCGCGACTACCCCGCGTGAACTCATTGAACTCTCTAGAGACGCCCAATGGGCGACCCACCTCGAACCGTCGCTTTCTCGCTCTCGCAGCCATCGTCGGCAGCGTCGTCGCGAGCAGGCTCTCCAGCACCGTCGGAAAAGATGGGGCCAGAGTCTGACGATGGTATGGACGTCTACGATGCCACCCTCCCCGCTTGGCGCGCTGCCGTGCGCAGAAGACTGGTCGCCGGTATCCGTGTGGAGAGTGTGCTTGTGGCAAGAATGCAGGCAAGTCGGCTTGTTTATCGGTCGGGTGGGCAGGACGCGTTCAGTGTCCTTTTCGCAGAATGCATCTACCCCGCACAGCGATGGCTCACGATTCCTAGGATGCAATACGGTCGCCCTTCCTCGACAAGTATTTTCTGCACTCTTCTGCCCTCGGCACACACACATTCTTCATGGCATTCCTCCCCATGCCTTTTTTCTTTGGGTACGATGAGCTCGGTCGTGGGTGAGTCGCCCGTCTTGACCATTAGCACCCTCACTGAGCAGAAGCAGTCTCATAATCCTCATCGGCCTTGGGATCTATGTCACCTCGGTCATCAAGGACCTCTTCTGTTCCCCGCGTCCCTTTGCACCTCCGGTGACTCGTCTCACCATTGGGACCCACCACCTCGAATATGGAATGCCATCCACGCATTGCACCAACAGTGTCTCGCTGGCCTTGTTCTTGTTCGCGCACATTCACCAACTCGCATTCCCAGCAACAGGCGCGCCCCCTTCGCTGTCCCTGCCCGCATACGCCGCTATGACCACCGGCCTTGTCATCTACGCGAATTCTATTATATTCAGCAGGGTGTACACTGCCATGCACTCCTTCACCGACTGCGCCGTCGGTGTCTACTTTGGCTTCATCCTGTGGCTCGCCCAGACTTCGTTCGCCGGGCTACCCATCTCCCTAAACTTTCCTGGCCTCTTTACCTATAGTACGACTATTTGCCGTGGTTGGGGCTGGGGTGACCACCTCGAAGCATGGGTCCACCGCACGCCCTCCTCCCTGGCAGTGCCTTTCACCTTGATTCCTCTCGCTCTCCTGGCTGTCAATCAGCATCCACAACCAGTCGACGACTGCCCGTGCTTCGAAGACGCCATTGCCATCGGCAGCGTCATGCTGGGCATGCTCGTAGCGAGATGGGGAGCAGTCCGATGGGGCGCCCATATTCCCGGCGTTCAAGGTGTCCTTATGCCTGGCAGTGGTTGGGTACTGGGGCCAGAGGGGTGGACAGCCACCCCTCGCAGCTGGACCGACGTTGGTATTTGGTGGAGTATCGCACTGCTCAAATGACGGTTGGTATCGGGGCCATCTTTGTATGGCGGCTCATCGCCAAGGCCGCACTTCACCGTATGCTTCCCCCGACTTTCCGCTTCCTCGCGACGCTCATGCGTCTGCCAAACCGGAGGTTCTACACCCCCGCGACCGAGTATGAGGAAGTGCCTCCCGTCGCTGCTTTGCGCTCCATCCCGTCCGTGATTGATCTCCCCGTGACTGCTGGCATCGAGGTCGGTGGAATCGGATCTGGGTCTGGAATCGACGGGGTGCAGTACAAGGCCAATGGCGGCTTGCGACGTCGTGCCGAGGCAGTGGAGGCTGCACGCGGCAAGGACGCCGACTCACAGACGTTGGACGCAGATGACCGAGAACAGGTCAAGCATTACGATGCCGACGTACTTACCAAGGTGATCGTCTATGCCGGGATTGGGGTGATCAGTTGCGAGCTGATGCCTGTGTTGTTTGGAAAAATTGGATGGGGATTAAGGTCGTCGCCGTAGACGAACGAGACGATTTATTTATTTTTAATGACTACGAAAGACATTCACACGCGATTCCATGCCCACGGGCTTGGCTGACTACCACTTTGCCTCGCAATGTCTTCAAACTCGGCCGCCGGTCTGTTTGATGCCTCCAAGGTATGATTTGAACCGCCAATGGTGGCCCCGCACTCGGGGCAGGATGAGCGCATCATGGCGCCGCCGCAGTCATCAATGACATAGACGTGCCCGTTGGGACACGTATAGAAATGCCCGACGTGCGCTGCAAACTTGAGCACAGAATTGAAATTCCAAATAAATGCACTCACAGAAGTTCAATGCGCGTACGACCGACATCTGTTCATCCAGCGACACTGGCTCGTAAAAGGTATCCAAGCGGATACTTTTCTCCAGCTTTCGCCATTCCTCGATTATCACAAACGCCGTGTTTGAAAAGTTTTCCGGAATCCAAGTTTGGCGGTCATTGCGCAACACCGAGCCATGATCCCTCACCGTCTCAACAACTCTGCCATCCGCCGTCTCGATGGCCTTCTCAATGGTAGAAAGCAGCTTCGGTTGCTCTGCCTGGAACATCCCACTCGCCCGTACCATGTCGAGATTGAAACGGAATCGGTCCAATTGCGCCCTCATGATCAAAAGAACGCTGATCGTCATCTGCCGCCGAGACCCGGACTCCTCTGCAGTGGCATACGCACGCTTCGCATCGCGCAGGCAGCTGTCGAGCACAAAGAAACCAAAAGAACCCCACTTCTGCCGCTCATCTGTCGAAAATGTGCTGCTTTTCTTGATCAAGTCCTCCATCCACGTCCGAGCGAGATCTGCGAGGACGAAGCGCAGCTGGAGAGTAGCCCAGAACGCCTCCACCACAAACCGCTTGTCCGCCTGTGGTTTCGGCTGCCCGACTTTCATCTTTGCCATGCGCGCGGCGTACTCTTTGGGCTGTCGGGGTGCTTGTGCAGGATTCTCGGCCGCCGCGTTCATCTCCTGTTCATGCAAGGTAGAGAACGCAGCTTCCCACGCCTTGGTGTGCGCAGACCGTGTTTTGGCCACTTTGAGTGCCTCGGCGTACATGGTCGTCAGATGACGCGTCGCTCGTTGCCATGCATTTGCAATCGCGGGCGACACGAAATGGAGCTGTTTGTTCGAAGGGACGAGGGAGTCCAATGGGACGGGGAGATCGAGGGAGGTGTTGAGCACTTTTCTCCGAGCTTTGATCCGCGCCTGTCGTTGTTTCTTGTTGCTTGATCCGCCGTCGGGATATTGATCCGTCCACTTTGGTCCTTGAGAATGCCATTGACCCGTTCCTTGTCGATCCCAGCCATAAGACCCTGCAGTTTGTTCAAGTTTTGCGTCATGTTCGAAATGACGTTCTTCTCGAGGATGTCGAGAGCAGCGCTCTTGAAAACGCGGCCGTATCGGGGAGAGGTGATTCCCGAGCGGCATGTCGGGCACACAGGCGCCGGCTTGGTCTCGCCGGCCAGATCGGGTGAGCGTAGTCCAAGCCACTTGTCGGCAGATTCGTCCCGAGTGTAAAAGTCCGTCATCCCACAATGGCCATCCAACGTCTCGACAGTGAAGACGTGTCCACATTTGGGAAGGGTGATGAGAAGCTCGTCTAATGTTCCTGCAGCTGGCTGGACATCCTCCAGTTTGCGGTACATGACAAGATCGACGATGTCCTGCTTGACGTTGTTCGAGGCGCACATCGGGCAGACTTGAATCGAGCAATCCTCTCCACACACTACGTGCATTATAAGCAAGACTGATCTGAAATACGTGGAAGCGAATTTACCGGAGGGACACTTGTGGCCGCATTCCAGAGTTTGCGGGCAAGGTCGATCACAGGGAAGACGGGCGCAAATCTGCAATATCGATTAGTTGACTCATGAGTAGACCGGGTGCATCAAGAGCTCACAGATCCACATGGGAGCGGGCATTTGCCGTGTGGGCAAACCCAGTCGCAAGGTTTCATGCACGGCGAACACGGTTTCGAACAATATGACTTGCACCGAGAGTGGGAACACTCCATTCGACAGCTTTCTTGGCACGCTTTGGCACATTCGTGGTCCACAGAGCATGGCTAAACGAAATCAGCTTTAGATCAAAGAACTTGTGGGTAACATACCTGATTGCACGTGTGGGCGCAGAAGAGGATTTTTTGGCACGGATGTGTCGAATGCATAGTCCTTTCAATCCGCCCTTCTGTCTGTGGGTGGAATCTCTGGCAGTCGTGGCATCTAGCTGCACAGGAGCGTCCGCAGCAGTGCATGATTCCGGCACATGCACTTGTACAAGGGACTTCCGAAGGATCTGTAGAGCACAACATACGCGCAGAATGCTCGCATGACGGCAAAGACTTGAGCACCAGCTCCGTGCAGGCGATGTCCTCCAGATTGTTGAGAAGATGACTAGAAGAAAGTTGTGAAAAGCTGCGAGAAACTGTAAACTTGGGGCAATTACCATTCGACAGACGCAGTGTGTCCGCACGGCAACTCGATGGTGCATTGTTCCGTACATTCACACTCGTCCTCGCACTTTTTATTGCAGGGATGCATTCGCGGACAGAGTCGACGGCATGGTTGGGGGCACGAAATGGTGACATGGTTGGGATCATCCGAATGACACTAGGGGCCGTTGAGCAACAGAGAGGAAACAACGAAGCAGACCATCTACCTTGTAGTTGCACGTATGTCCGCATTTCAGACGATAATCACAAGGTCTCAGACAACCGCCTAGAAACTTTGTGAGTTTCGATGATTCAAGAATGAGTGAAATACCCACCGTCTGGAGCGAACAACGGGAGTTTGCCTGGCTGGGAGATCAGTTCAACCGAGTCGGGATGGCGGCTACAAGCGACTGGGAAGGCTGGTCCAAGACAATTTGCGGCTGAAAGCTCCTCGGTAACCGTTTGCCACATTTTGCTTCGCGATGCTAATTGAGCCGCATTTCCCAGAATGAAGAGGCCTTCTTTGGCTCTCGATAGCGCCACTGAAAACCAAGTGAGCTTGGTAATACTAGACATTGACAGACTTACCATTTGTTCGATTTTCCGACTGCGGAGACACAGTTTAGTTCTGTAAGCACCAGTCAGATCCGGCACTCACCGCAAGGAACCCAATTCGCCCAGGAGCTCGATTCGGATCATTGTTTGATCCGGCGTTCCGGACAGTGGAAAGGATGACGATCTTGATATGTGTCATTAGCGTGAAGACGATAAGTAGTGAATCGACGCACCTTGGCTTCCTCTCCCTGGTAGTTATCCACTGTTCTCAGTCGGACCTACGGAAGAGTAAGCTCTGGGTTTTTTCATGGTCCTTGACGACGGACCCGCTTGGTGACTTGAACGTGCTCCACTTGAACCTCACCATCGCCTCCCCCTTCCTTCTCCTCCTCTTGTTCTGCAAGATTGTCCTTGTCACGGCCGTCGATGATGACGGCGACCTCTGACGCTAACGCGTCTCTAACTCGCGCGAGCTGGCCAAGGTATGCACAAAGCACAACAATGTCTCCGTCCTCGGAATAGCACCCTTGGCTGCGAGGACAGTTGAGCGAGAAATTGAGGCCATAACTCGCTACTCACCGCAACAGATACAGCACAAGATCTTTGATCATATTGACCTTTGAGACGCACAGTTGAGATCAATTTTAATCAGAGTCTGGAACGCTTACCTCGAATGTATTGTACTTGCTGGACGACTCTTCGGCGCCGTCATTTTCTCGGTGCGAATGGGAGAGGAAGAAGACATTTTTCGAAAAGCCGCGCACATCAGGATATTCGGTCACAAGTCGATGGTCTTGCAAAGCGGGATACAAAGCATTGCGGATCAACGAAGAGATCTGTGGTCGCATGCGTCTCTGCACGTTTATTTGCGACATCGCGAGCCTGTTGGATGCCAGTCTCTCCATGAGCGACATGTCGAACTTGTACAACTGGCCCCCCCGCGGGTTGTCCATCGAGAGGGCTGTGGAAAATGATCAACGCAAATCTGGTAAGAAAGATATAGGAATTACAGTAATTGTTCAACGTTGGTCGCAGTTGCTGTGGGTCACCTATCAAGATAAGGTGCTCCACAGAGGGTACGAGACTCCCGAGGATGTGTGCCTCAAGCACTTGCCCAGCCTCCTCAACTAACATCACACGTGGAGAAAGACTCTGAAAATGCACCATTGAACACCGGTTTACCTCGCAAAACAACGAGAACGCACCTTCAATAATGAGGTCAATTTTGCTGCCCCATTTGTCGTACACCCGACGATGTCTATCTCTTGAAGGAGGCTTCGTCGGATCTCGTCTTTACTCTCCCTGTCCTTCTTCAGGATATCCTCGTGCTTGTCCCGCAGAGCTCGGAAATCCTCCAAATGCGTTTCGTGGCGCCTCTCTTTGATCTGAACAGACCAGTATCGATGGAGTCGTTGCCGTTCGCCCCGAGAGAAGGACCACAATGTGCCCTCGGCCAGCAATGTGTCCAAGGGACGATTCGAGTCGGGAATGGTCGGAATGGGTCCGCCGAAGAATGCCTGAGGTTGCAGAATGTCTGCTGCCTGTACAGGCAAATCGGGCCGCGGAGCAGGAACACGGGGCTGGATAAGAATTGCAGGCGGCGGGATAGGTGCACTGATATCAAGTGTCTCTGCCTCAATGGGGGGCGCGTTGCCCACCAGCCACTGCTCACGCTCCCATGGCTCTACTTCGCCGAGATCTTCATCTTCCGAGTCACCGCTGCCCTCTTCTTCCTCTTCGCCCTTGTCCGCCCCATCAGATGAAGAAACATTAGTTTCGTCTGCATCCAATGCGCTGAATCGGTTGTGATCCTCGATCCCCTTCTCCTGAGCAACTTGTTGTCGAAGCGACGAGTCGAGAAAATCAAGGTCTTCGGCATCACGCCAAAACGCATACCAAGAATCATCCTCGGCTTCTGCTGTCCCGTTTCGACCGGTACGCATCCAGGCGCCGCCAGAGTCATCATGGTGGTGAGCACGGCGCAGGGTCCTGACCCAATCAGGTGGAATGATGCAGAGATGCTCGAAATGCTCGGCATATTGGATTCGGAGGTACGACTCGATCTCCTGGGAGCTGATGGTCTCGGCAGTGAAAGACTTCATGAGGGTCTTGATCTCGTCCTGCACTTCTTTGAGATCGCGGTAGTGTTCTCTGAAAGAACGATCCAAGCGCGATTGCCCCGCGACCATTTCGACGGTTTCCATAGAGTATTGTGATATCCTCTCGTCCGCCGAGCGGGATCCTAGCCGAACAACTTTCTTCGTGATGCCTGCGTCCAATACACTAGTAAGAATTGCGTCGAGGGCATGATTTGTGAACGCTATCTGTAACAAGGAGTTCGGATCAATTCGGCAATGTCATTTGTAATCAATACCATCAAAATCGGCCTGATGTTGTTTGCCAACAAAACTCGCAGGATTTCGACCCCAGTGTACGACTGATGGAAAGTTAGCCTATACGGATGTCGCAGCGATCATCCAACTCACCTTCCCCGTTCCAGGAGGTCTAGATAAAAAAGTACTCAGTAATCGGACGAAGAAAGAGGGAAATAGAATATACCCCTGAATCATTGCCAGCTCTCTCGTCAACGCATCCAGAACCGCTTCCCCTTGACTTGCATCCAATCGACTAGTCTTGAGCTGGTCACGGACCAAAGCAACGGAATTGGGATCAGAAACATCGAGTTTCAAGTCGTCGATCCCAGCCTCGGGTGGGAACAAAGACGCAATCTGATAGGTGAACCCCGGGATGAGAGCGTAGCGTGGTGGGCTGATCTGCACTGTTTCGAGGACACCAGGTGCTTGGTGGACAAGATAGCGTGCAAAAGGAAGCGACTCTGGCTCCACACGCAGTGCTTCCAAAAAGGGTCGGATAGTTTCAAACATCACTGGCGCCTCGACAAGAACCTTGGTGCCAATTTCGGCGTGCTCCGGGTTCTTGAGCTCATTCAAAATCCGAAGTTCCACGGCAGAATCGAAGAAAACAACGCGGATGTCGACACGTGTGGCCCCATGGCCCTTGCCCGCAGACTCCGTGAGGTCCTTAAGCCCACTCGAGATGATGCCGAGATGGATATCGACACCGCGCTCTGTTTTCCAGACCAGAGCCACCAACCCACCTGAGACAATGAATTAGTCTTAAACACCGGACTGATGGCTTTCAATCACCTTGAATGAGTCGCTTTCCAGAAACTCCCCTCCAAAATTCGATACGCTCACGGGGTTGCGGGTGCCGAGCCCGGTGACCCGGTGGAGTATCGATTGTGAGACCAACGGAGAGACCCCGCCGGTCAGGAACCAGAGGTGAGAATGCGACGTTGGTGTATAGATTGAACATAGCTTGATCCTGCCCATGGCCTTCCATGTATCCACGGTACTTGCCGCCGCGCTTTTCCATGAGTTGACCAAGCATTGTACGGGGAGATGGACTCTCCAGATCGGCTCGCACCAGCTGCACGGAGGTGCGGAGAGGTGCGGTAAGCTCCTCCCGAAGCAGGCGGAACTGAATGTCCAATAGCCGCTCCATGCTTTCGGGAGGTAGGTGGTGGGGAGCACCGTGGAGGTTTCCCGGGAGGAATGGCAAGATTTTGGACGTGAGCTCGTCGTGGGTGGGCGCAATTCGGATGTCAAGGATGTCGGGAAAGTCGTTGTCGTGCCGCGGCCCTTGAGCACGCAAGTTGCCTGGACCTTCGTAAGTGATGCTCAGAGCAGCGACAACACCCTCGTGATTTGTATCGGATGGGATGAACAAAGGGGTGATGTGCTTTCGGTTCGAACGCTCTATCTTGTCCTGCTCTCTGTCGACTATGGTGACAAGGCGCTTGACTTTGGTGCGGAGATGCTCGATGATTTGATCGCGAGCAGTTGCGCCGACTTCCCTGAAAGGGTCGTCGAAGGCGGGGGGCGTCATTTTGACTCCTTCGATCCAGGTCTCGGTCCACGTTTGAAGATTCCGGACTAGAATAGCGAGATGCGGGTATCGGGCCACCGCATCTTTGAACCGTGTTAAAATCCTGTATGCAGAGGTAAGACTATATTTCTTGTCTATGCCCACGATAACGTACTCAAAGAAGACAACGGCCAGAGAGGATATCACTTGACTCCCAATATTCTGCGATTCGCTCAGCGCGGCCATCCGATCAATGAACGATCGAGCCTCGAGGCAGTCCTCCATACACTTGCTAAGGTTGGTGGAGAAAACATCGAAGTTGTCCAAGATCCGCATATAGAGTCCATTCACAAGATGATTGAGGGTGCTCTTGAGCACAAACTCGGATGAATAGAACTGTTATTCGGTGAGCAAGACGCCGAATTTCGAGCCACGATAGCGCACCTTGAGCAAAGGCAAGTATCCTCTTTGGAAAGAAAGCACGAGAGCGTTCGATCCTGCGCGACTGGAGACAGCCAGCCAACAGAATATGTCATTGATTCTAAGAAGACCGTTTCCCTTAAGATCCACGTCAGCTTGTAGGAGAGTAATCACGGCGTTTATTACCGTGGCCAGCGAAGTGAGGAGTAATGGTCCGTCTTCCGGGGCCTGAAGAAGTTGATTAGGCGCCCATGAATAGTGGACATGAAGACTTACCCAACGACTATTGGAAGGATCGATGGACGCCAATATTTCAAGGAACCCATAGGCATTGAAGGTTCTAATGAATTTGAAGCCCTCACGCAAGTACGTCTTGAGATGATTGTGGATTTCGGCCGGGGAGAGTGACTTGGGAGAAGGCGGGAAGAAAACATCGGCTCCTGGAGCATTCAGTTTCGCTAAACCGGCTGCGGTCAGGAAGGGAGCCAGTGGATTAGCAGTGTCTGCGGTGGGCTCTGGAGCAGGAGATTGTGACAACAGGACGTGTTTGTAGCGGCACTTGTATTCGTGCCGACAGCTGCCCGTCGACCAAAAGAAATTGCAGGTGCCTAGGGGCGCTCTAGGAAGTGGAGCCCGCGGAGCAGGGCTGGCAGAGGGTTCAGAATGCGAAAAGGTACACTGATCCCCTCGGTTGCAGCCCCCGGGTTTGTTGAAAAAACGGCAGTTTGGAGGCATAGTTGGGGGAAGTTACAGCGTGGGCTTGCAACCCTTATAATGCGCGGCATGCTGCTAAAAACAAAGACGATTGGCGCTCAAAGGAAGACCCTGGAAGCTAATCTGAAAGGGCGCCAGTGTTTGTACGTGCAGGGATTTAGCACGGCGTTTTCTTCCGTATCAGTATGAGACGATAAGACGGTCAATGTTGTGGTTGAAAGCAAAGTGACATTTGATTCTTTGGACGAGTCCGATCACTCGAGATGCTGCTCCGACCGCGACCAACGACTTGCCTCAGAGCATTCCTTCGCGCGTATTCGAGCGCGCAGTCTCCCCATGCCCTCGTCTTCCTCGAGCATCGTCAAGGAACTATCGATTCCGGGTCCCTTTCTGCGTTAACGGCAGCACAGCAGCTGGGTGGCCCGGTCACCGGTCTCATTGTGGGCGCCCCAGACAGCCTTCAGGGCGTGGTCCAGCAGGCCAAAAAGTGATTCTACTCGTGTGTTTCTGGCCAATATGACCCAACCCGCTTCACAGACTCAAAGGCCTCACATCTGTGCTGCACTCCACCTCGGCCCAATACGCTGAACCATCGGCAGAGGTCGTATCCCTGCTCCTCGAGAAACTGCTCTCAGATTCATCACCATTCACCCACGTCGTTTCTGCCCACACCGCGTCGGCAAAGTCCCTTCTCCCTCGTGTCGCCGCCGTGCTCGATCTGCCTGCAGTCTCTGACATCACCTCCCTCGAACACGACTCGGCCGCCAACAGCACCACTTTTACACGTCCAATATACGCGGGCAACGCCATTGCAACTGTCCGTGCCCCGTCGTCCGTTCGCATCAAGTTCTTCACCGTTCGCACGACCGCGTTCCCCGCCGCCCCCTCGGTAGAGATGGAAGTAGAGGACAAGGCTGTGGATCCGGTCCAAGTTGACCAGCCTTTAACGGAGCACCTCCAAACACTCATCACCAAATCGGACCGCCCCGATCTTGGCGTTGCGAGTCGTGTAGTGTCTGGTGGACGCGCGTTGAAGAATGCAGAAACGTTTGAATCTACGCTCTACCCTCTGGCAGACGTCTTGGGTGCTGCTGTTGGCGCGTCGCGTGCCGCCGTCGATGCGGGGTACGCGGACAATTCGCTGCAGGTCGGACAGACGGGCAAGGTCGTCGCACCAGAGTTGTACATGGCATTTGGCATCTCTGGAGCCATTCAGCATCTTGCTGGCATGAAGGACTCGAAGCTCATCGTGGCCGTGAACAAGGTATTTGTTTGTGAACCGCACCCATTCTCAATGCTAAATGCGAACAGGACCCGGACGCGCCCATCTTCCAAGTGGCGGATGTAGGCCTCGTTGCGGACTTGTTCGACGTTGTTCCGGAACTGGTGAAGAAACTGAAAGAGTAGATAGAGCAATAATTACAATACTATTCAAATTTTCGCGATTAAGAGATTCCTGATAATTTCTCTACCAGTTGCTCGGAATGTGTGGTATAGGGATGGGAAGTCAAGAGTCGAGGTGAAGATATCCAACAGGCCGAACGGCAGCATCAATGGAATCCAGCCTGGTTTCATGAGCTTGCGCAGTTTGAAAAGAGTAAAAGCACGTACCCCGCGCGTATTCAAGCGCAAAGCAACCCTCATGCATCTTGTATTGCTTTGCAGTCCCTCTCGGGAGGAAGTGGACCATCCCAGGGGTGTATCGCTCCATCTCGAGCGCACCGGGGCTAAATGCCCACTGCTCACCAACAAGAATATGGAAATAGTCATCGGCGGTGTGCAGCCCCGTATGGCCTTCGGTCCCCAGAGGCGTTCCGAAGATAATAAGGTATTCGGTGATGCTGGCGTGGATAATGTACATGGCACCCATCGCACCGCCAGCATTGCTGAAGACCCATTCGCTCGAGTCGACATTGAGCTTGATCTGGTTCGAGGGATATGTCTGAGTGAGGTTGGTGACAATGTGTTGGATCATCCCAGCGGTGTCGTCTGGTGAGGCAGCGATGGCGGCCTTTGCGAGCTGGTGCAAATGCTCGCGGTCAAAGACATAGAACCGTTCCTGCACAAATTAACGCGTCTGCGAACAATCTGGGCGGAAAGCACGGACCCGTATCACGTCCAAGAAACCGCAAATGGCGACCACGAGCAGGAGGATTACGACGCGGGGAGCCCACTTGTTGAGGAGATTTTGCGGAGGTTCCACCTTTGTGCGCGTGTTGGTCTTTTTGCCAGTAGCCATGGTGGTGGTCTTGTCGAAAGCCGCCCGACTCGTACCATGTTTTAAATTTATTTCTGCTTGTGGTTTGACATGATCGACGGAGAGCACGCGCGTAAACCTGGCCTCGTAAGCCCACAGCCAGAGGTCAAGTAATAGAGTGAAATTCGCTCAGAAAATACAAGAGGCTATCGTTTCCCTACAATCCCGATTTTCTCCTTCTTACGATGGCTCTTTTTCGCAGCCTGCGACAGCGACATGTACGCATATGGGTCCACACCACCCTTCTTGACGTCCCCACCGGCTTTCTAAATGACAGTCAGCTTCAAGCGTCCCTACAAGAACAGCAACACATACCTTGGCCTTGAACTCATGCCCAAACTTGGGCTCTGCGCGTCGCTTGGCCTTTTTGGCGTCACCCCCGCCATTCCCTTCACCCATCTCCACGTCCCCATCCGCGTCAGCTTCCTCTCTCCTTCGTTTCTTCGTATCCTTGTTGAATTTAACGCGTCCGTTCGGGCCCCGCGTGAAGCCGTCAACAGAGGTGAGACTCTCCCGATATGCCGCACCGGCAACATCATCGGCAGCGTTCAGCTCATCATCGGCATCTCCCTCTTCATCAATGACCATTTTGCCCGTATCGTCGTCGACCTTGAACCGTGAGGCATCTTGCCCCGGTTTACGCCGGCGATTGGAAGTCCCCTCTGCGTAAATTTAGTGACTAGTCATCGGAAACCGAGGAAAGACATACGAGTAATCCGCGACGCTGCTCCTTGAAGCAAGTCCATAGGCTCGTCGTCGTCGATCCGAATACGTGCGCCTTGTGTAGCCCCCTTCTTCTTTGGAGGTGCTGTTGCCCGCCCTTTTTGAGGCTCGGCTTCATCGTCACTGTCCTCCAGTTCACTCTCGCTCCCGTAGAGGACATCTTCGAACGCATCGCCAGTCGTGGGTTTAACAGCAGGCTTGGAAAAAGGTCAGCAACATGTGCAAAAAAGTAAATCCAACTCACCTCGTCCTCCTCATCCTTGCCGTTCGCCTTCTTGCGCTTCGCCCTCTCCTTTCGCTTCTTGATATTAACGAGCACCTTCTTCGCCTCCTCCTCCCCGGCACATCCATACACCTCGTCCCACCCGAAACGCCGGAGCATCCGCTCAAAGATGTGCCGCACTTTCGCTTTAAAGTGATTCTTATGGTCGTGTGACCACCCGAGGAGCGCTGGTACCAGCGTAGGAAGATGCGGGCGCATGAGGTCAGCGGGAAGGGTGTGAATGGAGAGTTTGACAAAGCCGAGAATGGACTTGACTATCTCGCGGTTCGCGGAAGAGATAAAGACAAGGAGGGTGGCGAGAATCTCGCCATGCATGCTCATTGGAATGACATCTGGTGATATACGTTAGAAAGATCTACAAGGATTGCAAAAACCGACCTTTGAACTCAAAGACGAGCCGAGAAATAGCGGTCACCGTGGCACTGATCATATGCGGACTGGCACCAGCCAAGCCTCCGGCAACCATGGTCATGAATTCTTGGATATTCGCCGCAGCTATCGAGAACGGGTTAGCAGGCGTACTAGAAGTGTGAAACCAGCCTACCATCCTCGGCACCGTCTTCGTCCATACCGTCCATCAGATTGCGCTTGACCACCCCGCCCTCGTTCATCTTCTTGCCCATCGCAACAACAACATCAAACGCGGCAGTTCTCGCCTTTTCTGAGGGCTCCTTCGTACCTAGAACGGCCTCGGGAATGAGGGACGGTATGACGTGCATAGCCGAAGACGTGAGGAGAGGGATCAGAAGAGAGAGGAGGTTGAATCGATCCTAGTATCTGTGAGCACGTATCGGACCGTCAACCAGAAATCCCTCACCTTCTTCGCAGCGGCGGTGAGCCCATCCGCCAGCTCGTCTAGCTGCTTCAACACCGCAACGGCGTCTATCTCGACCTTTTGCGACTCGATCAGTCGGGTCAGGATCTTGTAGCCACGTTTCTGAACACCATTATCCTTGGCGCTGAGCATCTGCGCCGAAAGACACAACTGGAATAGTTGTTGGGCATCGGCACGTGATAAGTTGGGTAGGAGTAGGAGAACGAGATCCTGCGTCGCTGCGGCCGCGCTACCACCCTCGATACTGCTGCTACGTGGTGGCTGAGAAGCTTGACTGGCAAGGTTCGCTTTCAAAAGTTCAACAACTTTGACTTGAGCTTTGGCGATTTCCTGTAAATCATTGAGTATGAGGAAATGAAATCGAACGGCATGCACACACCTGCTCTCCAGCAATAGCAGCCCATACAGTGATGACCTCTCCCACACTCCCTCGGCTGTCTCGGCCCACACTCCCAAAGACGTTGAACAGGACTGCAAGCCAACTTTCAGCTTGCGTGCGGAGATATGCAATGTTTTCAGCCGCTTGGGCCGCAGAGAGGCTGTTGGGGTTTATCGGTGCCGTATCTTGTGCACCAGAGGCGACAGCAACATTTGATTCAACCATGATTTTGAGCGCTTTGAGGACGGCGGGGCGAAGCTCTGCCTGACCGTAAAGCAATCCAGATAACAATGCAGAGAAACTTGGGTTGAGGGCCTGAAACCAGTTGAATATACTTCCAAAATGACACGAACTTACACACCTCTTTCAGATCTGCGGTAGCCCAGCAGTAACCCGAGAGACCCGTCCAGATCTGTCCAATGAGGACACTCCAGAGTTTCGCCTGAGACTGTCGACCTTCCGTTTCCGCTTCCTGCTGTAGGCCAAACATCCGTTCGCTCAGAGGCACAAAGTAAGAAACGAAATGTGACAAGGGCGATGGATGGGGCTGAGCTAATAGAGGAAGGAGATATGCTCGAGGCTCCCGCCCTTCTTGTCTGGAAAGGTATGAGGATAAAGTATAGTAGAGGACAACCTTCCGCCGTACCTATCACTTGGTTCAAGATTCAAAGGGAGGGCGGCCAGTAAAGATTGCGGCCCCAAAACTCGCATCGCCGCCGCGAGTGTAGCGTCCGCATGCTCTTTAAACTCAAAACCTTTCTGTGTCCGGAGATCACCAACGCGCGTGATCAACGGTAGAAGGAGAGCCTCGGCAGCGGTCTTGGTCCCGTCTGCCTTGTGGTGGAGACGCGCGATGAGTGAGGAGATGACGGAAAGGAGTTGTGGAGTAGCTCCAGCATAGGTGAGCGAGTCTAGCGCCTTTGTAATTTGCACAATGACTTTCCCGAGCGTGGACCTGGGTTCTGGCTCCAAGATTGCTGAATCGACCATCGAAGGAGTGATGCATCGAGTTAAAAGGTCGAGGGATTGAGCGGCAGCCGCCTTGGTTGCCGAGTCGGAGGATTCGAGGAATGTCCAGACGGTTTTCCATACTGGGCCAAACTCGGAAGATGCAGCGTCGGGGTCTGTCGAATGATAAGACACCATAGCCGACCCCAGCACCTGCACCCATGCAGGGGACAACGTGGCATCAGCTTTTGACGGCGGCGAGGCCAGCACGGCTTTCAAGACATCCGAGATTTGGTCATTCACGCTAACCGACTCGTCCTCGATGGGCAGAGCAAATAGCTCGGAGAGGATGGAGTAAGCGGATTGGGAAAGATATGGGTTCCCCAGGCGAGGGAGAGTGAGGAGCAAGTTGGTGATCCCGGGAAGGGACTAGAACTTGTTCAGAACTGCATCGAGTGAATGCTCAACACTCACGGAAGGGGGAAGGTTCTGGAGAACAGGCCGCAAAAGCGCCAGGATATGTATGGCAGAATCTGCCGCCACGGGCTCCGCACCCTTGGAGGCCTTGGATCGAGCAAATGGCCCCGCACTGACTTCAGAGAGCGCGGATTTAATCCACTCGGCTACCCTTTCGGCATAAGGATGGCGAGCGAGTGGGGCCGGAGGGTTTGCGAGAACATCTCTCACAGTGTCTGCCGCCTTTCTCCGCACTTTTGGGCGAGGATCGAGACATAATTGCAATATGGACGCAAAGGATTGACGGATACCCTGTGTCTCCAGCTGAGAGCGATCCAACGATAACAACAATACGTGGTATAGAGATAGTTGGGAGCGCAAGGCCGGGGCATGTTGGGCCAACGAGGGGAAAAGCGGAGCGGTAAAATTCAGGATCGTGAGGAGGTGGGTGCGTAACACCGGCGGGGAAACGAAGGGGGCCACAAGGGCCAGAAGATAGAGCTCCGCCGGGAGTATGTCTCCTTCATCGAGTCCGACGTCCCTCTTCTGGATCGTGCCATCGAGGGTGGTCAAAAGTGCGGCAAAGTAGGCGGTGGGGGTAGCTTCTGCGCTCTGCTCGCGAAAGGTGGATTCGAGGGCGATGAGGAGAGTTGCAGGCGTCTTTTGGTGGGCCAAGGTCGACTGTGTGTGTGGCCGTATCTTCTCGAGAGCCTGCTCCATCGTTCAAGCCAGAAATTTTCGGGTGATCGGTGTCATCCAAATTGGGTTGTGATCTGCGCCCACCACCACTCCGCGCACCAACCGCGCACTGTGAGTACTGAGCACTCTGGACAAGTCTCGCGCCAATTTCCTCCAATTCTAGACCGCGTCGTGTTTAGGGGCGCTATGCCCGGTCCAAGGACCGGTAGTTCAACACCCTACTCTTACATTTTGATTCGGTATGTACGCAAACATCCCTCTCAATATTCCGACGCGCTGAACCGATTGAAAAGGCTTCTTTTTCGCTTCGTGTTAAAGATTTTCTATGGTTCAATCGTGGTGGAAGGCCAGGCAAATATCCCCAAGACTGGGCGGCCATGCATTGTTACCTCAAATCATTCCAACTCGTTGACCGATGCATTGTGCGTCTCAAAGATTTGCCGGTGAAACAAACCCTATAATTTGCGTAGAGTTCTCGTCACGGCAATCCCGCCCGTCGACCGCAACATGCTTCGGTTGACGGCCAAGGCTACTCAGTTTGGCCAGCGGTCTTTCACGTCTTGGCTAATTGAAGCTGCTGGTACAGTACCAGTAAAGAGAAGGAAAGATTACGCGGATGGGATTACTGTGGTGAGTGAGAGAGATTGCCCTCGGCCCAGCTTCTCAAGGCAGCATCCAGGACAATACAGACGTCATGGAAAAGCTGATGGAGGTGAGTATGGCTGTAATGAAAAGGTTGGCATTCATCTGAGTAGCTGGTTAGGCGCTCGAACTGGGTGACGCTGTTTGCCTATTCCCAGAAGGTCTAAGCAGGTATTTGAGGTATACATAACATCTTGGCATATTAAAATGCTGCCCTTCGTTCTCCAGATATCATCCCACCATCGCCCCCTTGAAGACAGGCGGCAGGTGTTCTTTTTACATTCTTCCTTCAATTACTGACACTCGTCTACCAGTCGCGCGTTTAATTTCCGATGTCCTCACACGCAATCGCAACGACCCCGATTTTGAGATCTCTCTCTTGAATTGCTCGATCACATATATGTGGGCTAAATTCTCCTACATCTCCTCCCTCCCTATTTACTCGTGTTAGGCATCGGCAGCATTTTCGCTCAGATGTGTTGGTCAGTTTCCATCCACCAATGACATTCTCATCAAAGGTGGCTGGTCGAGCTTCCTTTTCATCTTCTCAAATCTGATTCACTCCCGTAGACCCATCCCGAGCTACTGGCCCCGATAGATTATAAACACATTCGGCAAGTAACGGCCCAGATGTACGAACAGGTAAATTAAACAGAGGGTGTCCCGGCCTGAACTGAATCGGGGTATAGATTAGCTCCGGAACCATCGACGCTCCCTCATGGGACGTTGTGCGGCTGGGTAAACTGGCTGCACGAATCTACGCACCCTTGGGCACACGAATGCGCCTCGGCGACCACGTCCGCGTGGTGCGCGCATTCATCGAGGCCTTCAAGGCTTTCGAGGGCCATACTGACGCAAGTGACGACGACGAGAAACGACCTGAGCTGCCAGAACTGCGTCTGGATCTCAGTGTAAGTGGAACGCCGTTAATTCTTTGCTCGTTTTCATCTCCCGGATAGAAATATCAAGATCAATTGACACATTGGGGATTAACGGACGAGCGCGTTCGCCGGCCAACGATTTCTAGGCCCCTTATTTTTGCACGCATGGTCCTTCGATTCGTCTGGGCGTGGTGTTTGTTTACATTATCGCTTCCCGGCCTCGTTCTCTGGACTCCTGTATTCCTCACCACCTTTTACGCTGTCCACAATTTCAAGAAGGCGAGTCTCGATTCCCTGCTGCACGGTTGTTTGACTGACTCTGATCCGAGCAGACTGGGCAAGTACCCAGCGTGTTTCTGTTTTGTAAACTAACCCTCGTCATGCAGACCGATCTTCGATACCTGGGATGAGATAGCACAATACAAACTGATATACGGACTCATGTCCGGGTTGGTTGTCTGGCTTGGTCTCTCCCTTGTGACCTTCCCCTTCAGCGCAATCACGTTCATGCTCGTTCCTGCATTGATGTGGATGGCTCTTCGCTGGCTGGAAGACGCAGTGTCCGCCTTTCGCGCGTTCACCGCCCACCTACGGCTATTGCTTGTCGGAAAATCGACACTCCGGGCCATGCAGGTGCAGCGCAAGGAGCTGTATCCCCGAATCATGGACTTTGCAGTGAATGCCATCGGGTTGCCAGACAACCCCGAGGTGTATTTCACTCGCCGTGGGGGAAAGGAGAAGGGGCGCGTGCAGGGCGGGTGGGAGTTTGGAACGAGATATTTCTCAATCAAGCGGAGGAGAAAGCGGGATTGGGAAGAGACGCTTTTGTATGATGTAGCGAGCTTGGATTTACTGGACTATCCTAACGAAGAGTAATGGATACAGCTGTAAAAATCTCCTTTGATCGAGGTCGTACAGTTTCGTGGATACAGGACATATTTAAGTAGTAAAGCATCCACTCAAAATGGAGTTGGCGGCGGCTTCGTAGGCGATGATATAGCAGCTGATTCATTAGCATAAAAATACGCAGCACTTTCAGGTCTATCCGACGCATTGCGCCGATGGACCGGCGGCGGGCCGATCATGATGTTTGGGCGCAGCGACGCCAGTACTGGGCCCACCGCAGGCACGAGGGCATGGGCCACGGGAGGGGCAAACGCGGGCTCGACGGAATCATCGTTGGTCAACCACCGCACTTTGGCGTATGTTTCTGGAGCGAGCTCGTCCCGAATGACGGTCGTGCGTTTTGGCCACGCATATGACCCTGGAGTCGAGGGCCATTTGGGAGTCGCAGGAGAGGCTGGAACAGTGGCCAGTGTGAGGTTGAAAGGCTGATAGATGCGTTCCTGGAAATCGACGGGGGCTGAAGCAGTGGAATACTCGGAAGCAGTCGAGTCGTGTGATCTGACCGACATTCTTCGTTTCAGCGCTACGTCGCGGGTTTGGACACCGGCTGTTGACGTAGCGACAAGCGGAGGTGGTGTCGGTGCGGTGACAGGCGGGTTAGAGGTGGGCGGTGGTCGAAGATGGGGAGGTAGTTGACGAGGTGCCTGGTCTGGGAGTGGAGGCACGTTCGGTCCCCAGGTTGGCCTCTGTAGATCCACCATCAACTGCATGTATGTCTGTTCCTGCTGTCGCGACTCGCGGCTGAGGACATCCTCTGGATCAAAGGACGTGTCTCGTGAGGGTGGAAGCGGGGGATGCGGTTGTGCAATGTCCGCGAAAGTGAATGTAGTTTTGTTGACGTCCTTTGCTTTGCGTTTAGATCGTCGGTGCAAGTAAACGATAAGAACGACGAGAAGAACGATAAGGAACAAGCCGCCGGCAATTATTGCAACAAAGACGGCAGGACTCAGAGGTATGCCGGCGTTGAGCAGAAACTAAGGAAACAGGAATAAGGAAAGCGGGAGATCGACCGAGCATAGCGACGCGCACCTGGGTAAAGGAGACCATAGTTCACAGAACTGGAGAAAAGGCGCAGAAGAAAGAAAGCAAATGGGCTGACAGCGACGTAGCCAGACGGGCTTGCCAGGTAGATAAATTAGAAGGGAGTTCAAGCACTGCACCAAGTCATGATGTGGAAAGAGAAAGCAACAGGTCCAGTTTCATTTGATTCGTACCTACCGCGGCTGATCTTCCCGGCGGCCTGAACCATTCCTCATGTATTCGTAGAGCGAAGGGGTGAATTCATGAAATGAAAGATTTGCGAAAACCGAGAGCAGTGGATTAAGGTGGATTATTGGCAGTGGAACAGAGAAGAGCCTGAGGCTGTGTCACTAATTTTTCCTTCTTCCTTTTGCCGCCAAGCTCGGCGCGCCAGCTGTTTCGCCTCTGCAGCAGCTCTGTACCACACTAGCCGGCTCACCCACATCGGCATAGATCTACATTCCATCTCCACCTAATTCGCTTGTATCAGCAGCGACTTGTACTTGACAAACCTCGGCTTCTCTCTGCGTCTGTATTCATACCCACTAGATGTCCCCCGTCGCAATGCCTGTCAAGGACCAGACACACTTTTCCCCACTCATAGATGCCCTCCGTGTAGCCCCTACTGCTCCGGGTGAGCTCCTTTCGAGCTTTGAAAATTTATTCCGTCCTTACTATCTGATCCAGAGGCCAAGGGCGCCGCAGACAGGATCGCCCGCGAAGTCGCCAAAATCGGTCTTCAATCACTCGAGTTTGTGGCTTGCTGGACCTAATCATGTACTTGTCTCACTTTTTTTCAGAGATGAGGGCTTGTTGAAAACTCTGCATACTTTTGCGACCAATAAAAAATCTGGATTCGAGCGCGAATCGTCCGCTATCGCATTCCAGTCTCTCGCGACTGTACTCGGCGCTCCTGTAGCCCCGTTGCTGCTCCCATCTCTTCCGGACCTTTTCGAACTGTACATGGACAAGGGCGATGTTGTCCGCATCGCCGCCGGAGCCGCCGTCAAGGCCATTCTCAAACTATTCCCTCCCGAGGCTACTCGCGTCGTTTTCCGAGCCCTCGAAAACATCCTAGACGCCGGGAAATGGCGCACCAAGGTCGGAGTCCTCGATGCTTTCCGCTCCTTTGTGTCTTCTGCAAAGGACGCGGTGGCCGCTGAGTTGGCAACCGTTTTGCCGAAAATCGAGGCCGCGATGCATGACACAAAGCAAGAGGTGCGTCCGGATTTTCTCCGAAGAGTCGGGATCATAATGTTTGTAGGTTTCCACCGCCGCCATAAAATGCGCGACGTCGTTGTGCACGACCTTGGCGAATCCCGATCTTGCACCCCACATCCCCGTGCTCGTGAAATGCATGGCCAACCCAGACTCGGTTCCCGCCTGCATCAAAGCCCTCTCTTCGACCACTTTCGTGGCTGAAGTCACAGCCCCAGCTCTCGCTGTCCTCGTCCCTCTCCTTCTCCGTGCTCTCAATGACAGGAGTATGGAGGTCCAACGTCGCACTGTCGTCGTTATTGACAATCTCGTCAAACTCGTACGGGACCCCAAGGTTGCGGCCATCTATCTGAGTCCCCTTGTCGAAGGAACGGAGAGAATCGCCAAGGGCGCTGCTTTCCCCGAGGTTTGTCGATTTTTTTTACCGATATTCTTTTGCTAATTCGTTCAGGTGCGCGCCTTCGGTGACGCCGCTCTCGAAACGCTGCTCAAATCGGGTGCCTCCATCAGCGGTCCCCCGGCTACCCATCGTGACACTGAGGGCGAGACTGCCGAAGCACTCAACGTGCTTTTGACTCTCCTTCCTGAGGAGGTTGCCTCTGCGTCGCCGACCAAGCCCAACGCACCCCGCATTCCCAAATACTCCCTCCTCGCTAAATCCCTGACCTTCCAATCGTCGCTGGTCGCGGATCTCGTACATGAACGTCAATTCAACGACCAGAAAGTCTGGCACCGATGTGTCGGTATCTATCTGCAGCCGTGGTTAGATGCTGACCAGGGGTCCGCGTTCGGTGAGGCGGTTCGTTCCCACTTTTATGCCATCGAGAAGGTACTTGCAGTTGAAACACCCGTAATTTTGTAACGCTGACGTCATCCCAGGCAAAACATACTCATGTCACAGCGGACGACACTGAGGGCGAGGTTCTCTGTGACACACTATTCTCTTTGGCATACGGCGCGCTTCTGCTCCTGTCGCATACGACACTCCGCCTTATCCGCGGTAGGCGTTACGGTATTCTCGGCACCAATGGTTCTGGCAAATCTACTTTGATGCGCCAGCTCCGCGACGGCAAAGTCGAAAACTTCCCCCCGCAATCTCAGCTCCGTGTCGTCATGGTCGAACATTCGCTTCAGGGGGAAGATGGATCACTCTCCGTTCTCGACTTTATTGCGGCTGGTGAGCTAACAATAGTTGACTACTGCGATCATCGCCGACGATTTTTTTAGACCCGGCCTTGACGGATGTGCCTCGGTCAAAGATCCGTGACCAACTTTTGGAGGTTGGATTCGACGATGGTCGGCAAGCCGACATCGTCGGTGGACTTTCTGGTGGTTGGAAGATGAAACTTGAGCTCGCTCGTGCGATGTTGTACAATGCTGATCTACTGCTTCTCGATGAGGTACTTGACCATCGCGTACCGCTTACCTTCATCTGACCATCTCCTCTAGCCTACCAACCATTTGGACCGCGCCTCAGTTCAATGGCTCGAGAAATATCTCATTGCCCGCACCGATGTCACGTGTCTCATCATCAGTCACGACTCTGGGTGAGTTGATCGATTGTCCTTTCGATTCATCCCTTGTTCATTGTCCATCTAGCTTCCTGGACAACGTCACCACGGATATCATCCATTACGAGACGAAAAAGGTACGTTGTATCTCCGATTTTTTTTTTTTTGGTGCTGAGATGACTTGAAAGTTGGCATACTATCCCGGGAACCTATCTCACTTTGTCTCCGAGCATCCCGAGGCCAAGTCGTATTATACATTGGCGGCCACTTCCGTCAAATTTGCGTTCCCTCCTCCGGGATCTTTGATGGGTGTGCGCAGTAACACGCGTGCGATCCTGAAATTGTCTGGATGCACCTCACCTACCCCGGTCGGTCCACGCCCAGTTTGTACAATGTCAGCTGTGCGCTTTCGTTGTCCAGGTTCGTCACTGCTGTTCGCCGATGAGTTGAGATTCTGATCGTTTGTTTCACTTAGCCGCGTTGGCGTCGTGGGCCCCAACGGTGCTGGCAAGTCGACGCTAATCAAGCTGTTGACGGTTGGTCCTTTTTGCCGCGGTATTCATTTCGGTGGTTAAGATCTTTTGAGGGTGAAACTGTACCTCAAGAAGGGACCGTTTACAAGCATCCTGCTCTTCGACTTGGTTACGTCTCGCAGCATGCTACCCATCACATTGGTATGTGCTACTTTCCGGACAGCATCGGAGCGCCCGTTGACCAGAGTTGTAGAGCGTCATCTCGAGAAAACGCCCATTCAATACATTCAGTGGCGTTTCCAAGATGGCCATGACCGTAAGTCCTAATGTAGAGTGCCGTCTTCTTGGCTGATTGCAATCACAGGCGAGCTGCTGGAGAAGGCCACTCGTGTCCTGACGGAGGATGAGAAGAAACTGCTGGACCAGGAATGGGTGGGCAAGGATGGGTCGAAGCGCAAGCTCGAAGTCAGTCTCTCTTACTCGGCTTCATGATCGTTGCTGACTGCTTCCCAGATGTTGATGGGTCGCCAAAAATTGAAAAAGACGTTCCAATACGAGGTCAAGTGGCGTGGATTGGATCACAAATACAATACCTGGGTCTCACGGGACGACTTGTTCAACAAGGGCTTTACCAAACTTGTCCAGCAGTTTGATGATCTAGAGTCCTCGCGCGAGGGTGCTGGTCAACGTGATACCGCAGCTCACATCGTTCGCAAGCACTTGGAAGATATCGGTCTCGATGGTGATATCGCCCAGTACAATGAGATCTCTGGGTTGTCCGGAGGTGGGGATACGACATCGTGCTCGCTCTACCCGTCAACTGACCGTATTTTCAGGCCAGAAGATCAAGCTGGTGATTGCGGCTTGCCTGTGGAACAACCCCCAGATTTGTGTCCTTGACGAGCCTAGTAACTTCCTCGATCGGGGAAGCTCTCGGTGGACTCGCTGTTGCTATCAAGGAGTGGGCGGGTGCCGTGGTAGAATTATCTGCCCCTTCTTTTTCCTTTTTGGCTCACGTAGCACAGGTCATCATCTCGCACAACAATGAATTCGTGTCCGCGTTATGCCCAGGATCTGGAACGTCGATGACGGTCGGATGACGCATCAGGGCAAGGTCGCGATCGTAGAAGATGCGTTCTTGGACTCCAAGTCGCCCAAAGGAAGTGGCACGAACACTCCAGTACGGTCTAGACTTGGTACGCCCGCCGCATCGCCGCTGGAACTCCCGTCGAAGTGGCGAGGAGGATAATGGATCGCCGAAGCCGCTGTGAAGAAAGAAAAAGAAGATGACACGGAATCAGGGTCAAGGCCCATGAGGAGCGTCGTCGGCTGCGGAAATTGCACTGGCTGACCCACGGGGGGTGCTAAACCCGAGACCGGACAGCGATGGAGACCCATGAGCATTACTATCGTGTTCCTAGAGATTTACGGTTCGGGAATAGAGCTTTTTATTTGGTTGGGATCATTGTCACAACAACGCCGACGCCATATTAGGCAATTTTGCAAACCCAATCGGGATGAGCTAGCGCTAGCTAGCCCGGGCTTCATTTGGAACATTCCTTGGTGTGGGTATCGATATGAATTCATCGTTCGCATGATCAGCCAAGTTCATCGAGTGAGTCGTAGCAGACAGTACCACATGGTCGGCTTCACAGAGCTCGATGATGTATGCCAAGTGCTCGGTCACCCGGGCCACTGTGCCTAGCCGCGGAGTACGTAGCCGCGGAAGGATTCTCGATTTCGTCTAATCTAGTATATAACAAAGCAGATAATAGTAATGTAGAGATAATTATGTGTACGTAGTAGTGCGGTCCAAGAGTCATAGTGTATTAACAGGAAATTAAGGCACGTAAGTTAGAAGAGTCAAGAAGAATCTATGAGATGAACACCAAGAAGCCGCCTCTGCTGTAGCAACCAGTGAGGGGTGGCGCTTTTCAGTAACCGCGAGACCACTTCGGGCATCATTGACGTCTTCCGGTCTCGAGCGCCGGTGGGATGACGAGGGGGGCATTTGCGGC
>JARKIF010000342.1:0-26676 GCA_029378245.1 Roridomyces roridus | reverse complement strand
AAGTGGAGCGTGATACCGCTCGCCAAGAGCTGAAAAACGCACTTGCAACCTCTATTGACCCAATCCCGAACTCGACGGGCGGCTCACTTCCTTGCACACAACTCGGTGGCGATTGATTGCACTCAGTTGTGTTGGACAATACAAGCTGCGGGTGGGTAGTGAGGTTTGCATTAGGCAAAACGTTGACCTACATCACCAAGTCCAACTGGGTGATAGTTGAAAACGCATACTTGATTATTATGCGACGGGCTGAAGTATTTAGAAGCGTAAAGTAAAGTTTGGCAAATTTCAGACGCTCACTGGTATCGTCAAGGACAAGAATAAACGACTGACGATGGATCGGGATGAACCAAAAATGGACGTTCCCGAGATCACAGTCGAACGATTGCAAGAAGCCTTTTTCCACCATTCCTTGATCACCACCCGAATGTCAATCACACATGTTGATGGGCCCAGTATTCACCGTCCCGAGCTCAACCATGGCACATTCAATTACATTGGATGATCGGGCTTTTTCCACAGTATTTGCATCACATGGCCAAGTAGCACTTTCAGGCATAATATATACGGAGCTCATGTGGCCCAGAGCAAGAGCTATCACTTTGATGCACATCATTTCGTGATGGCCGGTGTGATGTGAGTCTGTCTGCAACTGCATTGATCAACAGTTGATACTGGAGGATTGATTTCGGGCTGTATATTGATGCCATCAATATCAGGTCACCTAATTTTGATCGGGATGACTCTCAGCTCATTATTTTAAATATTGATTCCAATTTCTTTTTTTATTTGAGCAATGATTCAGTTGTTGAATATGCCGCACACGGCAGGCCCACAGGCAGCAGCATCCCGGGATACCGCTGATTGACCCAAAACGGTAAGCGAGATCACCCACATTTAAATGTGGGCAGAGGTTGACTGGGCGGCCAAGGTCTGCCCACATTTAATTACGGGCCCCTGCCATGGGTGACCACATTTAAATGTGGCTGCTGCCACTGGTGCCAAGTGGGGGCGGTAATGGACGGGCACCGGGAGAACCCTGACGGAAGGGCGGGGAACAGGGAGACGGGGCCTGGGGCTACTGGTTCACCTTCCGCGAGCCAGTTTCTCTCTCGGGGACGAGGCTGCCGAAAAGAATACGTTCAGGGCCAACAACGACTCCATTCCTTTGGCCTCTTCTCGCTAGCCAAGAACGGCATTTCTCCACCGCTCACGCTGTTCATGCCCGACTCTTTGGATCGCATTCGGTCTAGCAACGTCAAAACCATGAAACATGGGACGGGAGAGTCTACCAAAGTGACGGTTATGGACGTCTCGGACTTCCCAACGAGACGACCTGGATCAGGCGACCTGGACGACTTGCTACAATCGGTTCCTCACCTTTGTGGAGGTTGCATCTGGGGAGAAGATCTTTCGTGGTTTTGCAGCCCATTTTAACGAGATGCTCTCGGATCCTGCGCTTGCCACATGGTTTCAAGCGTACCGGGCCTTTGACAAGAGTACGGGCCCAATTCTTCACCAAGCCCTACATCATCGACGTCAAGGACGGCAAATACCGCTTGGCTCTGCAGTCTGCCAAGGACACCTTTCTGTTGTCATACAAGTTCTCTGCGGGTCCATCGGGCACTTCTAGCTCAGGTTCTAGAGGACGCGGAGGCAAGTCGGGGAGGAGACGCGAGGGCGGGCACGGGAGCAAGCCCTATGACCGTGCTCCCAATCGCAAACGACCGCTTTTGTGTTTTCGGTGTGGAAGGAGCGGACATAGTGCGGTCGGTTGCGAGGAGTCAGACCCGAGTAGGCCAGACGTGCCTTTGTCATCTCCGCCACGAGGGACGGGCTCTTTCGACTCTCCGACAGGCGAGCCGTCTGCATGGTTTCAACTGTGGCAAGTGCGAGATTTCCGGTCGTGCCCACCGCCTCCACATCTGCCTCTCTGCGGCGATGCTCCCACGGAGCGGTCGAATGCACTTGCAATTGAGCGAGAGCGTGTCATCACGCCTTACCAACCGGCAGGGTGGTTAAAGGCTCTACGTGACTGTAACCTCAGGTTTACAGTCACGTAGAGGCTGCTACAAAGATACCCTAATTTGGTGCACGACCTCTCCTTTGGCTCTCCTATCGGCAATCCCCCATCTCCTCATTCACATTCATTCCTCCTAATATGTCCTCAACCGAGGCAAATCCCTCCTTCTTGGACAACTACATTTCTGGCGAGGTTTCCGCCGGCGGATGTTTGGCCCCATGTCAGTCGCGGAGGCCGAGGTCTTCTATGGCGGCCATTTCCGCACATCCCCCCTGGGTTTAATCAAGAAGGAACCCGGGCTGGAAAGTGGCGGATGATTCAGAACAATTCAGTTCTCGATCAGGACGGGAACTCGACGAATTCTTGGCTGGATGCGAAGGACATTTTGATTCGATGGCACACGTGTTCTGCCATGGCCGACTTCGTGAGTACCCTTCGCCTTTCATCATTCTCATACTTTCCCAGCCTTCATTCCGCATTTTCTTTTCTGCCCTTTGGGCTGGCTTAGGCCATTCGGGATCATGGACCTTCCGGGGAACCCCTTCATTTATTTTGCACCCTATTGGGCTTGCTTGCACTGGCGATTGCCGTGCCCATTTATTTCTGTGCCTGTGCCTTTGGCCGGCCGTGACGCTCTGGCGTTGCGTTATTCATTTATTTCAATGCTTGTGCCTTTGGCCGGCTATTTGACGCTCTCGCGGCTGATTTCATTTCATTCAATGCCTGTCATCTTGCTGTCGCAGCAGTTTATTAATTGATCCTTCAGGCTTCAGGTAGCTAATGCTCCTCCCGGACGCAGGTTGCGAGCTTGGACCAGCTCATGCCTTCCGTGCTCTCCGGTGGTGGCCAAGCACAAGTGGGCGCTCGCTGTTCTGGCGTGGCTCCATTTGGGCAGACCACACCTTTCCGTTTGGTCTTCGTCCGTCCGGGTATCCAAGGCACGGCTGCCGATGCCTTCGTGGATATCCTGGCGGCACAGACATCGGCCCCGTGCCGAAATGGGTAGACGACTTTGTCTTCTTCCGATACCCCATTTCCTCGACCACACCATCCTGACGGCTCGATCACGATACCTACGCCTACCCTCGAACGATCTTGTCAATCAGCGCCCTCTCGGCATTGTTTGGAACGACATTGCGGACAAAGGCCATGATTTCGGCTACGTTACCGAGTGCACCGGCTTCGTTTTCGACCTGGTGGAAAGGAGGGTCTATTTGACGAGAAGAACGTCTCAAGTATCTCGGCAAAGTTCGCCGTCTGATTCCGCTGCCAATGCCGGAAAGATCAAGCTACCTGCAATTCGTTCTATTCATGGACCCTGCAGCATGTCTCGTTTGTGTATTCTGATGGTCGCTCCTTCCTCCCATCGCTTACGAGGCAAATTTCTCGTTTCCCCAACGAGTTCGTCTCCCATGAATTATCCTCGGCGGCACGCAATGACCTGCTTTGGTGGGAGCACGCTCTTTCACTACCGGACGTCTCCCGTCCTTGCTGCCGCGGTCGTCTGTCGACCCGGACATTTGGGTGGATGCCTCGACGGATTTTGGGATTGGTATCCTGATCGGCGGACGATGGGCAGCTTGGCGTTTACTCCCGGGGTTGGCGATCTGACGGGCGGGATATAGGCTGGGCTGAATCCATTGCCATCGAGTTGGCCTGTCTGTGGTTATGCACCCAGACGGAGTTCAATGTTCTCGACAAGAATGTCCTCATTCACGGGGACAACACTTCCATCATTGACGCCTACAAACGCGGCCGTTCACGCAACCAATCGCGCAACGAGTCTATTCGCCGCATCAGTGAGGTTCTCATACCTCGCAATATTTCTATCTCTCCGTCCTATGTTGCCTCGGCACTTAATCTGGCCGATCCGATTTCTCGCGGCGTCTTCGGGTCACAAACACTCCATTTGAGCATTCTTTCGAGCTCCCTGATGAGCTAATTCCATTCATTACACCATGCACAGGTGCCTTCTATTGTTTTGTGCTTTATTCCCTTGTTTCTGATTTTTTTTTGTTTCCTTCTCTTCTTGATGACAGGTTAGCATTGGCCAATTCAGCTAATGCTGACAGTCGGCAAGCAGTCGGGAGTGGACCCTCGGTCAGTCCTTCCCGGCCGCAAGCTGCTCGTCGACTTGCGGGACCACGAACATCGTCCAACCCTTACAATCGTCTCGAACCTTCCACCTTACGTCCTGCTGTACTTGCTAAGATCGAATCGTTCTTGGCTTACCCCTTATACCTTCCATTCTCTTCGCACACTCGCCGACTCGTTCCCACCCCATTTGATTTCCCGATGGCAAGAAGTAGTCCTTTCTTCCGTCGAGGAGCGCACGCGGGGGTCCTATGTGGCCGGGCTCCTCCGTTTCAATCATTTCTGCGACTTGCACAGCATCCCGGAGTCGGCGAGAATGCCCGCTAGCGAGGCCTTACTCTCGATGTTTGTTTCTTCATATGGTGCAGGCCTGGTAGCCGCTGGTACCGTCTCTACGTGGTTATCGGGTCTCCAACTTTGGCACACCGTCAATCTTGCCCCTTGGCACGGTGGCACGCTCCTGTCCCGCACTCGGAAGGGTGTATCTAAACTGGCCCCCGAGTCCTCACGCCGACCTCCGAGGGACCCGGTCATGTTTGACCACATGAGGACTTTGCGAGCGGGTCTCGATCTCACTAATTCACGCGACTCGGCGATCTGGGCTGCCGCTTGTGTAGCTTGGAGAGGCTGCGCGAGACTCGGAGAGGTCTTGATCGAGGCCCCTTCTTCCGTCTCATCCAAGAATGTCACCCGTGGCTGTCCTAAGCGTCGTGGATGTGCGTCCAACAACCACAGGTTTATAGGTGTGCACCTTCCTTGGACCAAGACGAAAGGTGCTCAAGGGGATTGGCTAACTGTTACCGGGACATCTGATGCAGCCGACGCCGTGTCGGCCCTCGAACACCACTTGGTCGTTAATTCCGCAGTCCCCGATTCCGCTCCCCTCTTTGCCTACATCACTTCCTCCGGATGGGCGCACCTTTCCAAGGCGGATTTCATTTCCCGGTGTAACATAATCTGGGCAGCCGCTGGCATGGAGGCCTTAAATGGTCACGGTTTCAGGATTGGCGGTGCTATGCCCTCTTGTTGCACGGAGTCGATCCGTGGGTTGTGATGAAGCAGGGTCGCTGGTCTTCTTGGGCTTTCTTGCTGTATTGGCGGAATGTCGAGGAAATTCTACCCTTATTCATTGGTGATTCCTTGGACACTTTTAATTCCATTAAAGCTTCTATCAATCGTTTAGCACAATTATAATTTGGGTGGTCGTCTATCGTTTGCCGACGTCCGTTCATTGCATTCACTCGTGTTTTGGGAAGTGGCAATCCGATCGTCTCACTCGCAGAGCCCGCAGAACCCAAGGTTCTCGGCTCCTCTTCCAAACATCTGATTCTATTGGTTATATTCTAACGGCTTAGTAGCCACTGCATTCCCTGACCTCCTAGGCAGAGGGGTCTGCCGAGGCGCCTCGGCAGGACCCAGTCCGATCCGAGCTCGGGGGCGGGGTCTGCCTGGGTCTGCCTGGGTCTGCCTGGGTCTGCCTGGGTCTGCCTGGTCTGCCTGGGTCTGCCTGGGTCTGCCTGGGTCTGCCTGGGTCTGCCTGGGTCTGCCTGGGTCTGCCTGGGTCTGCCTGGGTCTGCCTGGGTCTGCCTGGGTCTGCCTGGGTCTGCCTGGGTCTGCCTGGGTCTGCCTGGGTCTGCCTGGGTCTGCCTGGGTCTGCCTGGGTCTGCCTGGGTCTGCCTGGGTCCGTTCAGGTCTGCCCCAACTCCCTCGATTCAATTTAGTGTCACTGGACGCCGACTCGCTGAAGGAAGGTTGGATTCAATTAGGGCTGTGTTGAAATGATATCACGGTTGGTTATGTTACATGGGGTCCAGGAGGGCCGCTGGTTATTTAACAATGGCAGGTTAATAACATTGTATCTAACATGACATAACATTGCCCTAAATGGCAATTTCCCATGATCCCATCACTTTGACCATCCATCACGCCGCATGCCGGGCCTCCAAGTTGTGTCTGAGCTTGGTCTGAGCCGCCAAAATCTGCCTGGCCCCAGAGTCTGACAGTCCGGTGTGGAGTTGGTGGGGAGTGTGTTGCACAGATGGCTCGTGTTCTGAGGCGGCACTCAGTTTGTAACACAATTTTAACAACCATCCCGGAGGTCCCCTTGTGAAAAATGTTAATAACACGTTAAATTACGTGTTATGTAGTACAGGTTATTTAACATTTCTTTCTCAACACAGCCCTAGATTCAATTCTCATCGTTCTGACGTCTGATGCCATCTGGCAGGTGTCAGTGAGGCGGTGCATGGTCGGGTGCTGTCTCTTTGTCCGTTCAACATCCCATGTGATGAGCCAGCGAGCTAAATCTCCGCCCTCCATCTGCAGTCCTTTGTCGGCAGCGACGGAGGAGTTGCTAGTCTCACCGTTTCAATGACAACCATGTATTTATAACTGATGTGCACCGATTACTTACTTCAAACTTACTTATAAGTATGCGGACCGAGCGGCGGCGAGTACGAACCCAAGTGTGGGCCCAACCTGGGGCCCGACCTGGGCAGAGTCTGCCCGGAGGGACATAGACCCCACCTAGGCAGACATAGCCCGACCTGGGCCCAGTTGGGTCGGGCAGACCTCGCTTAGGCACATCGGCAGACCTCGGCAGACATAGCCCGATCTAGGCAGGGTCTGCCGAGGGAGCCACGGAAGGCAGTGATATCGCCCGGCATCTCAACTATTGTCAAGGAGTTGCTATATTTCGTTCCCGACCATAATTCACAGTCGCCTGGGTAGAGATCGTCTAAAGAGCTCCGATTCGCGGATACAACGACAAGTTACAGTAATTAGTGGAGTGACTATTTATCTATGCGAGGGATACAGTACCTGGTAGTACACTTGATTTAATTGCTCTTCAACTTCAACATTAACCATCGAACTCGATTTATACATTACTTTTGGTCGCCATCCACCGCCCACCCATCCTAGCCTTCGAGGCTCGGCGTCCCCGTCCCAGACCGACACACCACCTCCCACTCTCCCAACTGCCGACGGAATCCCCAGTTTATATGCGCTTGTGGCCGACGCGCAGAGACATGTGCGATTGCTTCCGCTGCTGAGAGCCTCTGAGTCTGGGGTTGGGGTTGCGAAGGAACCGAAGAAGAAGAAGGAACGACGAGCGGGAGCGCAATGAGCAACGCAGCAGCCGCAGCAGGACTTCTGCTGATACCCTCCGCGCAATGGATGAGTATTCGTACGGGGTGAGGCGTCTCGGGCGTCGGTGGGTGTAGATGTGCGTTGTTGAATGAGTCAATCACGCCTGCCCCGCGCAGGGCGTTGGAAACGAAAGACACGATGGGACCGAGGGCGCCGACGAGCTCGGCAAAGGGCGTGTCGCCGAGGGGAACGTGGAGGTGATGTGCTTTGGGGATGTGCGATGGGATATGTACTGCCGGTGGTCGTTGATTAGCATTTGAGCAGAGAAGAGCAAAAAAAAGATTGAACACACTTTGCCCGTCCAGTACACTCACAACATGCGTGATCCCCATACGCCGCAGTTGCGTGGCATCCTCGGCAAACGCGAGGTCTGCGACAGAGAGGTGCGGTGTCAACGCACTATAGGAAGTAACCGTTTCATGGGAATTTGAAAGCATCGGAGCAAGTGGCGAATCTGATGCAGTCGGGTGTGCTGCTACCGGGAGGATCCTGCGTTTCGTTGGGGCAGACAAGGGCGCCGCATGATAGGTGTGCGGGCCTTGGAATACCATCCCAGTGGGCGATGGATCGGTATGTGTGAGCGCGTAGGAGATGTCGAGGCTGAGTGCGCTGGGCTTGCGTTTGATGCCGCGTGAAGATGGGCCCGCCAGGGAACTCGAGGACGACATGGACATGCTGGAGGATGGGCGGGTATACGGACTTGGGCGATGTGCATGGGGTGGCTGCTGTCTTTTCAGCTTCTTTTCCTGTTCAAAGCGTGATAAGCAAGACGTACGGTAGACGGCGACGGCATACGGACACAAGCCATTGAAATCCGAGAGTGGGAGTGGGGAGGACAGGAATCCGGGGCAGAAGACCCCGGCTGCAGGCGGGATATATGCGCATTGCTGTGCGGGCACCGACGACTACCTTGCACATCGCCACCCGGATCGGCATATGTGCCACGCGACCATAGCGTCTCCGATCACTTTGATTTGAAGGAATCTGTTCCCAAGTCGTGTTTCACGGGTGGCCATCAAGGCGCATCAAGGCGCGCAAGTTTCAGACGCTGTCAAAGGGCCGATATAATAAAAGTGTCTGAGTCATCGTCAGAGGGCGCACTGAAGGAGAGCGGTGAGTTCGGATTTTCTTGGCAGATGGATTGACGGAGAGGGCCTATGCCCAACTGGTACGCTGCTGAACTTCGATAATTTCTTCCGTTCGATCGTACCCCACTACAATAAATTAGAGCCCATGGTATTGAGAGTTAGTAGCAACGCAACTTCCGACACTAAATGCAATTCACTTCAAGTTGAACAATTTATTTCTAGGGATTTTGCCGCAGACAGAATTTGAATGAACCGGTGCGTACTGGTAACGGGATCGTCGGTTTGTTTTTGTTTAATTATTCCCCAGTCGTCAAGAGGCTGCTGAATGGAATGGAAGATTCATGATCCGTGGGATAGAGACGTTGCATAGTTTGAGGAAAGGAATGACCGAGACGCACACGGGACTGACGACCCCGGATTGCCAGGAATCTTGCGGGAATCGCGCCGCGAGGCATGGTGTGATTCAGAAGCGCCAAAACTTCGCCCTTCGGATTGGATTCGCCGAGATACACTACTTATTAGAGGACTTGACTGCTGGAGGCCCCAGGGCACGGTCCGAATCCAGCACGAGGTGGTAGTGGTACGTGAGAAGAAAGTATGAGACTGTGCCTGCGAATGATCTAGCTGCTGACGCGATCATGTGATAAGACCCCTTGCCATCATCAAGCCATCATGCATGTCCCTTCTTAGTGAGGTCGACGTCCACTAAACGATTCTGGCCACTGGGATACACCATACTACGCCTCTGCCGACCGCATGCATGCGGCATTATCTCCTGCTCCCGTCTCCACCTTTCGAACTTCAACCCAAAGGCTAGAGCAAACGGCCACGAGCTCGGAAAGGCGCAAACCTTAAGAACTCAAAGGCATGCAATAGGTGCTGACTTCTTTGCCGCATCACCGCAGGGCTTGCCGGTCGCATCCCAAGGACTCAGACTGGTCACTGGATTCAAAGTCGGGAGTAAAAAAAAAACGAGAAACTCGAGATGACGTACCCAACACCCGATCCCGAATCGAACGGGACGTCCCTGCTGTCTCGAAGACTCAAAGATGTTCTTAATTTTTGGCAGGTGTACGCTGGGTGGCAGCAATGACTTGCTTGCATCCTATGAGTGGCGGGCTACGGTCGAGGATGGGAGTAATATATAGATCTGCAAGAACCTCCGATTTAGTGTAAGTAAATAGCAGGTCCATCGGTCCTGTCTTCCTAGCGACGTGGAGCCTATGAGCGAAATCTCTAGCTTTCGATGGACTCATTTGGTACTCGGACACGCCTTTCCCTCGTTGTTTCTGGGCAGCAACTGGGGCTGGCAGCAAGCGGAATGACCTGAACCTGACTGCTTCCATCCTTTCTGAACCCAGCTGCTTGGCTTGACCCAAATCCCTGTGAAACGGCCTCAATCGACTTTCCTGTGACCGCGTTTGCGCATCAAGGATTTGCAAGAAAAAGTCGTCTATACGCTGCTGAAATTCCAACACCCAGCCCCGAATCGAACGGGCCATCCTTGCTTAGATTGATCTGAGAAAATATCGGGACATGGTTCGCAAGTGCACACCTCGTGCAACTGGGTGACGATTTATCTGAACACAGTCCGCCCATAAGTTTACCTCCATTCAAGCACAAGAGAGCGCTCCCGCTGGGCTCTTGGCCCCCTGCTCGAAACCAGCCTGTCCATGAACAAATGTCGATAGACACTCTTCATAGACAAACCGTGGGCTCCAATCTACTTGCCCACCCAACTGATTAACAGCTCGAAATGAATAAAAAAAAACTGCCTGGATGTTGTCCCTTGATTGCAATAGCCCCGAATCGAACGGGTCTGTCGCAAATTCTAATGTGTCGTCCGCCCAGTGGTTGCATCGACCGCAGGGGTGTCCCAAGTGCTACTCCATTTTGAAATCTCACGGGAAGGATAAACGAACGCGTGCTGGGATAAGGCAGTGAAAGGATCATGAATTCAAAGAGGAGTGCAGAAGCAGGAGATCCAAAGAAATCTGTGTAAAGTTTCCCAGCCTGTGTCACTCAAGAGCAACTCGGAAGGTATGCCCATGAACCGCGGCGGCGACGATGAAACGCATGGTGATTCGCATTCGGTTCGGGTCTCAGGGTCGTACACTAGTACCGTCCAGATGACCAAAAGAGACACTCTTAGAAGGTCACGGAAACCCGGCAAATGAGAAGCTGATAATGATGGACCATTCAAGTCCAATGTCGCCGGTAGTGGGCTTGACGAGAGTGCTGAGCAGTACCCACTTCGAGCGTGCCGTGTTTTCAATTATGCAGTAACAAGACATTGGACGGTGTACAACAAAAACCGGACCCATTGTGACCACAGAAGCTGCGGAAAGAGAGAGATTTGAACCGAAGAAGCGGATATTGCGGAGCGTACACACCTATATCTCCCTCCCTCGCATTCACAAAAAGCTCTTTTGCCACGTACCCACATGAATATCCATGCCTTCATCTCGAAAGACCCGCAAAGCAGCAGCCACCGCATCATCCAAGACCTGGTCCGACAGAATAAGCTGAAGGGACCCGAGTCGCCCCCGTCGTTCCGCAAGGAAAGCGAGAACCCGCCGATATCCCTCCGCTGCATGATTATAATACTCCTCAATCACCAGATTCCGAAGGCCCGGGAGAAGTTTAGGGCTGCGAGCCCATAGGTCAAAGGACGAGTGGGAGTCCCCATAGAACCCGAGGAGAATATCGAGATCTATAAGGCCCGGAACCAGCTGGAGGCACGCGACAATGCCGTCGTTTACCGCGTCCTCTTCTTGGAGCCGCACATGCAGGTGACGCAGGGGTGGAGCTGAACGCGTCAAAAAATTGAACAGGTCCTCTACGGCGACCTCATTCCGAGAGATGACGAGCGATTGCAGGGCTGGCAGGGTGAGAAGCCGAAGGATGGAAGTTTCAGACCAGCACCATTCGCCTGGGCGTCCGAGGTGCAGACTTTGGAGCGTGAGATGCGTCAAACGCATCGGTGTCGACGCTGGATGGAATTTGACCTGGAGGAGGCTGAGGTCCATGAGATTCGGGGTGCGGCGTAAGAGTTCGACACAGAGGTCGGGAGAGATGCGAGATCCATAGATTGTCAGGGATCTGAGGCCGTCAAAGGGATAGGTCATCAATTTGAGGTCGCTGTCATGCAGCGGCGACAAATGCAGGTTCTGAATTCGGGGTGTGTGCGCTTCGAGAGTTTGGAGGGTACGCGGGAAGGTGGTCCGATTGATATGGCGGAGAATGAGCGAAAGTTGGAGGCTCCCCGTACGATGGAGCCATTTCTCCAGTACGTGCACAAAATTGGCATTCATCACGCCGGTGTCGGTGATCGTACTCCACAAAAAGGGCGTGGCAAGCGCGAGGGCGTTCCATCCACGGCACACGCTCAGGAGAGTAGTCAGGGATTCCCAAGTGGGAGGTGTCGGAATCGACTGCAGGAGGATATCGGACGAGATCTCGGGAGGGAGACGCGCCATGCCAGTGGGGACCCTCAGGGAATCTAGCTCATTTTGGACGTCGCTGCGCTGGCGTTCGAGGTGTCTGAGGACTACTATCTGCAGGTCGATGGCCTCCTCAAGCGATCTGAGGCGTCTGCGGAGCTCGTGAACGGATGAGGACATGAAGGGAAGGAGAAAGAGGTGTTGATCATATGATGGTGTCAACGTCACGGTTGATGCCGACGCCGGTTCAACGCTGGCAGCTTAGTGGCCTAAATATTCCGCAACTCCTTTGTGCATATGGTCCTTTTCTTTGACTTCCCACCTACTTGGCCCATTCCATCCTCATGAACTCTGGGAGCAACCACAGATATAACTCTTTCCAAACCGAAAACCCTCTAAATTGACAGAAAGTTAACGTTGCTGGTCCCAACATGAACATAAATCCCCTCGCTTCCAAAGGCTCGCAAAGCATCCGCCGCAGCATCATCCAAGACCGCCTCCCCTTGCCGTTGCCACAAAATGAGTCGAAGGGACTCGAGCGACGCAGGCCTCCTGCCGAGGAAGTCAAGAGCGTGCCGATATCCCTCCCGCCCATGATCATAAAACTCCCTGATCGTTAAACAACGGAGGTTCGGGAGGACACCGGGGTTGTTGACCCACAAATCAAAGGCCGAGTGTGCTGCAGAATCGTGGTGTCGGAACACGAGCTCGAGATCTGTGAGCCCCTGAACGAGTCTGAGGCACGATCCGATCTCTTCTCCAACCAGGTCCGCGGGTTTGATGTACATCTGGAGATGGCGCAGGGGTGGTCTTGAGCGCGTCAAGAAGTCGCGTAGGTTGTCTGTCTCGGTGCGAGAAAGGACCAACGATTGTAGGGCGGGCAGGGTGAGGAGTTTGATGATTGAGACTCATTTGGAGAAGGGGTAGTAGGTGTCACGGTCTCCGAAATCGAGGCTGTTTAGAGTGAGATGCGTCAAGTGCGTCTCCACTGCCGAGGCCGCGATGAATCGGCTTCGATAGATTGCCAGGTGGACGAGATTCGGCGCGCGACGTAAGAGTTCGACGCAAAGGTCGACAGGACAGTTCATGTCATGGATCTTCAAAGAGGTTAGGACGATGAAGGTATACGTCATTAGTCTGAGGTCCCTATCGCACGACGGCGACACGGACAGGCTCTGGATTCGGGGTACGTGTGCTTCCAGAGTCTGCAGAATGTGGAAGAAGCCATTCGACATGATGTTGTGGAAGTTGAGCGAGAGTGGGAGGGCCCCCGCGCGTGGAAGCCAGATCTCCAGTACTTGGACGAATTTTTCCTTCCGGACGCCGGTGTCCGTGATTGTGCTCCACAAAGTGTGTGTCGCAAGTGCGAGGTTGTTCCAGGCACGGCACACCCGTACGAGAGCGAGCAAGCGACCCCAAGTGGGAGGCGTCGGCATCGACTGCAGGAGGATATTGGAGGAGATCTCTGGGGGGAGACGGGCCATGGGGTCGAGGAGGGCGTTCAGCCCGCTTTGAGCGTGGCAGTGCTGGCGTTCCAAGTCTCGGAGGACCTCCTTCTGGCGTTCGATTGCCTCCTCGAGCGATCTTAGGCGTCCGCGGAGTTCGTCAACGGATGAGGACATGGTGGAGAAAGAAGCGTTGATCACATGATGCGTCATCATGATGCCTGTTTCAGACTCCGCGCCTCGAAACTTCACTCCGACCAAGGCACGACTCACACTGGTGTTGCTCCATCATCCTCGTACTCAGAATTATCCAAGAAACGGTGACCAGATTTCGGATTCCCCGTTCAGTGTCGAAAAATGCATGTCTGAGACCCGTTAGGAGACAGCGCCCAACTCTTCCGCCGAGTTTCCGCGCTGAGACCTGTGCGCTTCCGCCCCATTGCTTCCGGAGTCTCACTGGTCTGAGGTATAAAAGACCACCCTCGCCTCATGAGCTCAACTCACCGCCAACTTACACCACACTCCTCTTTTCGAACTTTATCTGAAACATCATGCCCTCTGCAATCAACCGCCGCACCAGTGCACCCCCATCTCGAGCACCATGCCCCGCATCTACCGTAGCCCCCATCAGCTCCTTTGAAGAAAGGGAGACGGAGCGCATCGACGGACGCAAGGAGATGTTCACCAAGGCCGCGGACCTCTTTGATGGGTACTTTCGCCGACAGACGTCCGGCCTGGATATCACTTCACTAATATGTGAGCCTGTGAAACAAAGATGAGGACATACCGAGTCGTCCTTTGATTCAACTATGCACAAAATTGTGAGTTCTTCCGCTCGACTTCGTATGACATCAATTCTGAGTTACTCGTCTAGGATGTGTGTTTGAATCATGCCCTTCGGAATCGCAGCGTAGATTACGACTTTCCGAAGGATTGTACATGTCAATCAGACCAGTACGCGGTACTGCGAAATACATACATGGTTGTTTTGCCTCACCGGGGTGCTCCATCAGTCTCTCTTACAGACGTTCGCGCTCCGTAACCTCCGCTAAGAAGCTGCTCCATAGTAGTACGGGCGGTTCGATCGTCGATCATCCAGTCCAAGTGACAAGCCAGGGCTGGCACGAAATACATGAATCCAAATTGGTGAATCACTCGAATGCAATCAGCAGAGGTTCAATATCGCTCAGCTTCGGAGTTGAGAGTCGTTGGAGATTCTGGGTCGTGATGACCCCTAACGGCGTCATAGCTCAGCTGGGAGAGCAACAGACTGAAGTTCACACATGTACACATGCATCCAATATCTGGAGGTCCCGTGTTCAATCCACGGTGATGCCATGTTTTTGCTCTCTTTCACCTGCTCAGCCCACCTCACTTTTTTTCCCCGCCCTTATTCAGACTGATGTACATTGTCACATAATCGTACAAATTAGTACACTCTCCGTTGGCATATCACATATCTCTCTCTTGCCCCTGCGCTACGGTGCATCCTCAGGCTGCCCGTCGGCGGTGGCACTGGTAGTCCCCAACTGCATGGCAGAATCCGACTCCTCCCAATCTCTATGGGCGGCGCCGTGCAGGTTGAGCATCAACCTGCATACCATCGTTACTGAGATTCTGTACGCGTTGAATCCATCACTCAGTTCAAAGAAAATGTAGAGCACGCACGTAGAGGCGAACCAAGCGAGACTTCCGGCGCTGATCAGCTGTGCTTGGTTTGAGGAGGTGAATGAGAAGTGGTGCAACTTGGACGTACGTCTCCGATCTGATTATTGCGAAATCACCTCAGAGTCCAGGCAGGGATAGAATGGGGACGCACGTATAGCCCCATAATGTTCACGGCCACCACCAGGCCGATCATTCTGCGCCGAGTTCAGATTTGAATCAAGGAGGGAGGGAAGAATACAACACGAACCCGAAATACAGCGCCCCTGTTGAGGATAAGTCTCGATCAGCATAATCCGCCAAGTGCATGAATCAAGATGCTCACCATCGCGAACCATGATGCCCAAGATAGAGTGCATACGTATTCCGCCGTGCGCTTGGTACGAGCAGGCGCGGTGCATCGTCAAGCAGACGATGAGGATGTCACAGACGAGTCTGCCATGGAACTTAATATCGCGGGCAGTGGAGGAGCGAGATCTAGACCAAGACGTACTGTGCTTCCCAAGCGGCGGCCATCCCTGCGAAGCCGTGTGAAATTGGAGTAACTGCTTTGTTTGATGAACTCACGAATCGCCCTGCATTTCAGTTGCTTAGTTAGTGCCGAGTAGAGACTGTACAGCACTGGGAGACTCACATTCCGTGCGAGGTAGGCATATGACAACCAGAGAGGGTCGTGCTGATACTCGTATTAGGGCCAGTCACAGAAAACTACGTTCGTTCTTGCCGTTATCAAAACCGAAGAACGAGAATACGAGACACGCACCACGCCCAGTCCGATAGTTATGACAGCCACGACACCCAAAGCCGCGAAAACGCGTCGATTGAAGCCGTACATTGCCAGTACCCGTGTAGCGAGCGTCGCTTAGGGATTTGAGATCGGAAGAAAAAAGATGGCCCTGTCGCATCACTCACTTTCGACAAAAGTCTCCTGGATGAGCAATAAACAGTTCTGGACGGTGGAGAGCTTTTGGCATCTACAGCCCCGAATCAGACGCGCGAAGTCGAATATTTCACAAGTCGTAGCGGCAACTCACGTCTGGAGTGCATGAGATCAGACGCCGCTTCGTCGCAAGAGAAAATAAGCTGGCTCACCTGTACATCGAGATCCCCGAGGAAGTAGGGAATCAGCGCAAAGTTGCCCGCTAGCGCGAAATATCGGACGAGGAGAAACCAGATGGAGCTGCGCTTCAGCTTCGGGGTCCAGATGTACGTGATCTCCTCGTCAAGAGTGAGTAAGTGGTTGTAACACAGCACGACTTGAATTTTGGAGGGTCAAATTTCGGGTAAATGGATGAATCAATGGTGTGGGGAACGCACCAAGTCCCGCGAGGAATAACCGCCGTCGGACGCATCTGGAAGGTGCGTGATAATGTGAATACGTGTGGGAAGCAGACATTAGCGACGTACTGGTCATGAGCGAGTGTCCCGACATCTAAATGAGCCGGGGGCATGAAGTGGGGAAGGAGAAAAAGAGTGCGACACGGAGGATCAGCGCATCCAGGCAACGGATTTGCAATTCTCGCGTGTCAACTCGGCTACTTCCGCAAACACAACGGGTAGAAGTGCACCGAACTGGGGAGTTTCAACTTCCTCGGAGTCTATAATTTGAATAAGGTCGTTTGGTTTGAATCGAATCGAATCGCGGAAACCGAATAACACACTTACAAATCAGGACTTGATCAAAACACCCAGTCGGCATGTGGTCGGCGTCGTCACGGGAAGATCACTACGATCAATTGCCGACACCCGGAACGTCTCCACAGTGACACATGAGCTCGGCAAGGTTATAGCCCGAGTGGAATAGTCGAATCTCGTCGCAGGTTCAAATTTGATCTCCAACCTGGCTGAAGTTGTTTTTTCAACTTTTGCTGGCATCGAACTTCGAAGGTTCAACAGAAAAGATCAAGTCCCCGTGGTTATATCCATCGCTCCACGACTCCTCTCGCCTCGCCCTTCCATCCAGAGCCTTTCCCGTTCAATTAAGTGCCCGCACTACCCACCAGGAGCCCCAAAAGTGCGACGGTCGCAATTGCAACAAAGTCGCCCGTCGAAAGTCTCGAGCCAGAGTTGGTTTTCGAAGTATTGATATTAGTGTTGACTGGGTCCGCAGCCCCCGTGGTTGTGGTTGCATTGGTAGTATTGGTCACTGAAGGCGTGGGCAAAGTCAAGACAGCTGGGATTCCGGTTCCGGGACACGGATTGTTCACTGGATCCAAAATGCATGCGGGATCACTGGTGGGCGATGGAGGAGGTGCGGGGCAGGGATTGTCCGGCGAGGGGTCGAGGATACATGCTGCGTCCGGAGTAGGAGATCTAAAGCCCAGCGATTGCGCTATAAGAAACCGTGCGCAATCAAATCGGATCCACTCACCCAAGTGCCCTGGCCATGAGATGTTCTGGTCGCTCAACGGGCGACCCGTGTGTCAGACTCTGATTTCGCAAGGGTATAGCTGTGGGCAGAGCGTTGGTCACTGAATGAACCACGAATGCCACCCAGCTATCAAGAAATGAATTCCAATTCCCGGAAGTAGAGTAAGTACACACCAGAGCACGGAAAGAAACAGCATCTTCGATCGAGGTCCTGACGAAGAAAAAAATGGAAACAAAGAAAACCGCAGACCGGCTGGCAGGTAGAGGAGAGAAGAGAAGAGACGATGACCAGTGGGTAGCCTCTACACGCGCATGATAGGCCTTTAAGTATAGTGATATTCAAGAAGCTGATTCCGGTTCCTATGCCGGCCATGAGACAGTGATTGTTCTCCGGAATGCTGTGAAACTTGAAACCAAATTGAAGGGGATCTTCCCTCAGGACTCAGGCCTCAATCGAGCCAACCCGGAGATTTAGCACCCACGACTCACGACTCAACCCTTGTCCAAGAAGAATCCGAGTCGCGAGGAAAACTGCGCCCAAATTTAAAGGTGGCGAAGTTGTTGTCAGTGCTGTCACTGATCTTTTCCCAAGCATGTGGGAGAATCTGTGATAGTTAGACCCAACATGATGATGAAGTGAAAATGCAAGGGAACAATACGGGAGGCAATCTTCGCTCACACGACGGGGAAAGGCCAAAGGTACGTCAATGATACAAGGTGTGTTTGACTCGGATTTGATGTGTGGACCTTCAGTTGACTATCGCCAGGATAGCAACAGGCCCGAGAATAATGGATAAAGAAAAGGCTGCGGGAAGTACGCGGGGCCAAAAGAACGTTGGATGAATGGCCATCGTGGGGGTCGAACCCAAGACCTTCGCGTAATATAGCTATTAGCACGACGCTCTAACCAACTGAGCTAGACGGCCATGGATGGGCATCTACTCATTCCTCCCCTAGGTCTCGTTCTCCGAGGGACCAACTCCTGCGTTCCCGTCTATCCGCCAGAAAGTACTCATTCTCTCCTATTCCATCCATACATATTGGATTACCCCGAATTCACCTTTAATACCGCACAACGCAAACCCTCCCCCTCACAAAAACCAACAGAATCCCATAAACCTCGTCAAACACCATTGACTTGGTGTTGAAGCCAACCATCGACGCCGGGACTGAAATCTCCAACCTCTCATCCGACCCGCAACACAGAACCACCAAACCACCCGTTTCATCCAGCTTCCTAGCAAGTACCTGCCGCCCACCATACGCAGAGCGTTCAACGTGTACAGAGGCTGAAGCCAGATTCTGGGCAATGACGCGGAACGGAGACGGCTCTTTGGGAATCTCCTCCGATACCGGCACAGACGAAGGCCCAAGAGTGACGAGTGCGGTGGAGACGCCCAACGTATGTGGGCCCACGAGCACCGTCTCACGAAACCACATCTCCCCGCCGTCCATCGAGAATTCCATGGATTCGTCGAGGGACGACGCAGGAAACTTGCTTGCTGGTTCCACCACCGCGGGGTGAATCATACGTCGGGGGCAGGAAAGATGGGACCAGTCGAGCCCGTCGGTGTTGTCGGACAATGGGATATCGATAACTTGCAAGCTACGCCCCGCGGTGGCAGATTTCAAAACGAGAAACACACTATTTGGATAGTCCTCGTGCATTGCGGTGCAGGTTATTTCACAGTCCTTCAACGCGTGAAATCAACGTTCATTTTATCAGAAGGAGAAATTGAAAGACGAACGATATCTGGGAGCGTCCACTGAGCGCGTTGGCCGCCCTCGAGGTTCATGACAGCCACCGTATCGCGACTCCTGGCAAGACCACGCGAGCCTTTGACAGAGATTTGGGTGGCATGGAAGGGCAGTTGGCACAGATGCGTCCGTTTGACCGAAGGAGTCCTCGTCGACCTTATGTACTCCACGGTGAAGACACTGAGATAGCTGTTCAACAGGATAAAATTAGTAGAAGATGGCCAAGAGTGTTGAAAAACACACCTCCTAGCCTCCCTCTCCTCGTCAAACGCCATGGACAAAACGACAATCGTAGTTTGCACGCCGTTATTCCCGCTATACCAATCTACCTCGGGTACCCCACGCCCAGGCCACGGCTCACGCCCCGCGCCCGATGCATACGGGACCTCCAGCTGCACCCCGTATTTCCCTTCGCGGAGGTCGTAGACTCCCAGATGGGCGCTAGAGCCAAGGAGGAAGGACCTTCCGCCCGGTAAGACGTTCATATAAGTGGGCGGGGCGTGCCCCAGTAGGGAAGGTACATCGTATTTGCGCGGGCTCCAAAATGCATAGGCCGGGAGATCGTAAAGATGTGTCAACTCGGAACTCCGAATGTGAGTCGGAGTTGCTGCTTCTCGGGGCTCGGGGAGAGAGGTTGAGCGCCATTTGGATTCGATGGATACGCTGCGTACGGCATTCCGAAGAAGGGAAGCCAACGGGGTCGTTTTGAGCGTCTCGCCCAGTGGGAGACTGAGTTTGTATGCGTCTGAAGCGGCCAACCACACGCTGCGGTTTGTCAAGCAGATGGAGCGTAGGTAGCTGCACGTCTAACCCGATCGAATCAGAGTCCTTTCAATTTTCGAATAAATCACCACGCACCCTGCTGAAGCTCAAGATATTCGCCAACGAGGAGCCACGCAGGACTATGAGGACGAGTTCGACTGGGAGAAGGTGTATGAGACTTATGGCCATGGTGAGGGTAGAAAGCAAGGAGGTGCTGCTGAGACATCACACACGTCTGCTTTTAGTTCATTCTTGCCGATCGCTGACAGTGGCAGCTCACGATCATGCCGTTTACATCCCGGCCTACAAGTGGGGAACGGACTTGTTCCGTCTTTAGGTGCGTTGCTGCTACCAGCGGGCGAGCTCCGTCGCCACTTGAGAGGCAGGCAATGTTCAACTTTTGGCCGAGATTTACAAGCACTGAGAGGACAACGTATCGTATATGAGGAGGCCAGGAAACGTTACTCGCCGAGCGATACATGTCAACGCATTGCCGTCGAACTCCCGAAGCCCCCGAAACCCGCAGCGCCCACAACCATGGGGGAGGATGTAAAAATCTGCGGACAGTTTAAACTTGGTTTTTACCCCCCTCCCCCCTCCTCCCTCCTCTTCATCTCCAACCTCACCTCACTGGACCACTTGAAAAAATCGCACTTCCACTGTGGATCGACCTCCTCCCTCGGGCGCTCCGCCCTCCCGCGATCGTATCCCGGTCCCACCGGCCTAAATAGACGTCAGAATATAGACCATGAGAAAGTTAAGAGAAGATCTCACCTCGCACAAATGAAAAACATCTTACCCTTATTCGGACCTGGCTTATTCACAGTAAGCTCCTTTGCAGGCTCCCCATGTACGAGACACCTCGGAGGCTGGATGGGCGCTAAGAGGGACGTCCACGCTTGTTTGTTCTTTGTCTTTCCCTTCACCTGGCTGCTGCCGCTGGCTCCGTCGGATTCCTGCGAAAGCGAGAGCGCGAGTTTGTAGTCCGCATCCAAAGTGTCCGCCGCCACCGCCGTCGGGTCGTTCGAGCTGCTGCTGCCAGCCTGCGATTGCGATTTCTGCTGCGTCCCTCCCGTTGAGAAGAATGACGCAAGACTCGTCTGGCCCTTCTTCGCTTTCGGTTTGGGCTTGAGATTGGCCGAGTCCTTGTCCTTCTTAAGCTTTTTACTGCTCGAAGAAGCAATCGGCGGATCTTGAAGAGTGCTACTTTTGCGCTTCACAGTAGCTTCAGGAGAAGCAGCAGTGGCAGCCAAAGAGGGAGGCTCCGGAGTCGGTGCCGGTGCGGCGGGTCGATGGTCGTTGGCAGCAGGTACGGACACGGGCGATTGCGAAGGGGGTTGGAGCACAGAAGACGATTCCACCACCTTCTTGCCGAAAAACGCGTCCAACTTCCGTTGCTTATACTCGTCCCAAAACTTTGCTGCAATCCGCGGCGGCTCTCCTCCCGGATGCGCCACGAAATCCCGCAGCTTGACGACCACCCCATTCGCGTCCGTGATCTCGTCGTGCAGGTCGACAAAGACAGGACAGTGGTCGCTCCCCTTGAGCTCGGGTTGTATGTTGGCCGCTTTGATCCAGGGGAGAAGACCGGGCGTAGCGAGGATGTAGTCGATACGCGTGCCGTAGTTGGACTCGCGAGCGGAGATTTTGGTGTTCCAGCCTAAACTCGTGTTATCGAACGAAGGGAGTAGATAAAAGGACTCACAAGTATACATCCCCTTGCGCTCCGGCCAAAATCGACGCACGACATCGACGAGGCAGCCTTTATTACCAGGCTCGTCCGAAATCAGCCAGTCCCGGAGCCACCGATGAGCCCCAAGCGAATAGAAAGCATCCTCGCCGCTCACTCCCTCCGCCTCCGCCCGTGCAACCAAGATACTCCCCTCAGCATGATCCAACACCCCAGCACACGCATTCAAATCACCCACAACCAACACTTCCCGGCGCTCAATCTCCACCAGCCCACGCACCCTCGCCTCAAGAGCGCGGTGGAAATCCATCTTGTATCGAAACCGCTCCTCATCCCCGCCGTCGTTGGGGCAGTACAGGTTGATGAGAACGAATAAGCCGAAATCGATGACGAGGGCGCGACCTTCAGAGTCAAGCGCGGGAAAGTCCAAGTCAAGCTCTGAAGTATCGTCGAGAACTTGATCTGGGTATGCCTCGCGCGTCGATACGCGCTCTTCCGGACCCAGCGGCGGTTTGGGCTGTAGGACTCCGCTCAGACCCTCCTCCGCTTTGAGAGGCTGCAGCAACGAATCTGTGCGCGAGTAGACGGCGACGCCCGAGTATCCGTTCTTCTGTAATGGGAAGGAGAAGAAGGAGTGGTAGGATGGCGGGAGGCCGACTGCTTTCGGGAGGTTTTGCCGCGTGGTTTTCATCTCTGGACACGTCAGTCGGGGAGTGGGTGCGTTAATGGGTACCTTGGAAGCAGATTATATCCGCTTGCAGGAGATTGAGGATGTCGTCGTGCGTTTTCATCGTGTTCCACCTGTGCTCGTTCTGTGGATGCCACCGTGAGATGCGAGAAGGACGCGTACGGATGGTATTGGGGGATTGTGCGGACTCCATTCTAGTGCAAATGAGTGCTACAGTTTTTCGCGTGGAAAAGGGAGACTCACGATGTTCCATGTCAATATTCGCATCCTGTCGTGGTGGTGGGAGAGAAGGCTGATTCAGTGGCTGTGTGACACGTGATCCCGCGCCTTCTTGCCGTCATCTCCGAAACCTCGTCCCAGCCAGGGCCAGGTCACCGGTCATCTGTCAAGAATTCTTCTGGCTTCTCTGACTGCCGAAGACGGCGTAGATTTTCGCCTGCACAGGTGCTGCGCGCTGTAGCCTACGCGCTGGCTCACGATTTGGCCGCGGATCTGGGCCGGGCTCGCCTGGGTGAGCCAGGGTGACTCAGGTCACTCGGATGCACTCTCTCTCAAAAGATCGAACTTGGATGCGTTTTGCAACAGCATGACGCGGTGAAAGGGATCGGAACCATCGGAATGATGGCGGATCTGCCCCTTTTCCATGTTCCCCTGTGCCGCACGGGCTTATAAAAACTGGCACTCGTTCATCCTCAGGAGTAGTCACCATGTCAGACCACAAGCACTCCATTCTCCCGACGGCCGTCCAGGTACAATGTCCGCTCTCCCTACAAACCGGGCGGTGGTACTCAGCTAATCGTAGACTCCTGCGAGCGTTCTGCCTCCATATACCGAGATCGCAGACGAGTCCGGCACCAAGGCTTCCGCGATGAAGGACTGGTACAGCGACGCACAGAACAACATCCTAGTCTCACGCAACTTTCGTTCCATTACAAAGGCCCGCTTCACTGTCGACCCGAACATCCGCACCCCTGTTTCCCTGCTCGGTGCGGTCTCGAGCTGGGAAGACGGCAGCGGATCTCGCTCCAGCAGTTCCAAGCCCCGCAACGCCGTCGAGCTGTTTGTTGGGTGGGGACGGGTTGACGCGGTCGTGTGTGTTCTGCCTGTGTCGGAGAGTGTGCTGTGTAAGGAGAAGGGGTATCCGTGCCGTCAGCCAGTGAAGAAGAATTATAGTCCGTACCCGGATCCGCCGCCTCCGTGCCTCAGGCAGAGTCGGCTGTCTGCAGGCTCGTTTATAGGTGATGTGACGATCAAGGTTGATATGGTGCGTCCTTTGTCTTTATCGCCATCCGTGTTCACATTATTACTATTATAGGGTGGTTTCAGCCCGCACACTGCACGGCTGGACCTCAAGACGTATACGTCGTGGGGGCAGGTCGCGGTGTTTCTCCCCCGTTCGTTCCACGGCCCACTCGTCACCTCCTGCGCCGGCATCCCTCGCCTCTCATCCACGCTCGCTCCCCTGTGCACACCGATCAAGGAGGTGGGACGAAACAGGCACTGGTTTGTGGGCGATGTGGAAGCGTGGCACGCAGCGAAACAACACGCCGATGAGGCGTCTGTGAGTTCGGTCTTTGGGACGGTGTGGATCGGGTATGAGGGCGAAGAGAAGGAGGCGAAGAAGGCGTTGCGTTGGAGCGCGGTGCAGTGGATTGGGCATATTGTGGTCTTGGTTGTAACCCTCCGGTTCATGCGCGTGATGCTGGAGCTTCTGCTTTGGTTTGTGCGCCTTATGTTCTTAACCTCTGTCTCGTTCCTCAGTTCGCTATGGATCGAATATCACTCTACCGTTTTCTCTTGAATTTCATTGAAAATTTCGACTTTAACGGCGCATGTGGCATAATACAACTGAGAATTATGGCAAGACACGGTGTTTCCCTGCGTGGTTTTTCTCCGAGGGGGCGTCAGGATAGTCTCTCCCCCTGCTCTTCGAGGCCCATGAGAACATTTCTCTTCTGCGAGGCGATTCGGCGGCAAATCTCGCTCGGGGTGACTGAGTGGGCTTGTGGACTCTGCTAACTTTTTTGAAAAGGGAGACCGGATGCCTTGATGAAACTTTTGGATCATTACGAACGCAGCAGTGTTGGACGATTGTGAATGCGGGAGGAGAGTGCGATGACATCACGATCGCATTCATCGGAGTGATGGCGGATCAGCCCCTGTCCCCACAGCCTTATAAAACAGACGCTCGTTCATCCTCAGGGGCAGTCATCATGCCAGTCCACAAGCAAGTCCAACCGATTCTCCCGACAGCCGTCGAGGTACGACCGTTCTCCCCACAAACCGGCCGGTGGGACTCACTTAGCTTGATGATAGACTCCTACGAGTGTTCTACCTCCATACACCAAGACCGCCGACTCTGGCGCCGCCAAGTCTTCCGCTACTGCGATGGAGGACTGGTACATCCATGCACAGAACAACATCCTAGTCTCACGCAACTTTCGTTCCATTACAAAGGCCCGCTTCACCGTCGACCCGAACATCCGCACCCCTGTTTCCCTGCTCGGTGCGGTCTCGAGCTGGGAAGACGGCAGCGGATCTCGCTCCAGCAGTTCCAAGCCCCGCAACGCCGTCGAGCTGTTTGTTGGGTGGGGACGGGTTGACGCGGTCGTGTGTGTTCTGCCTGTGTCGGAGAGTGCGTTGTGTAAGGCGAAGGGGTATCCGTGTTTTCAACCGGCCGAAAAGCGGGGTTTCGAGATGGCTCCGTGTGCCATGCTGAGTCCGGTGTCTGCGGGCACGTTTATAGGGGATGTGACCATCAAGGTTGATACGGTGCGTCCTTTAAATCGCCAGTCCGTGTCATATGTTCACATTATTACTATTGTAGGGCACTGTCGGCCCACAAAATGCAAGGCTGCGCCTCAAGGCGTACACGTATTGGGGGCAGGTCGCGGTATTTCTGCCCCGTTCGTTCCACGGCCCACTCGTCACCTCCTGCGCCGGTATCCCTCGCCTCTCATCCACGCTCGCTCCCGTGTGCAAACCGATCAAGGAGGTGGGTCGAAAGAGGCGCTGGTTTGTCGGCGACGTGGATGCGTGGTACGCAGCACAAGAACACGCCGACGGGGCGTCTGTGAGTTCGGTCTTTGGGACGGTGTGGATTGGGTATGAGGGGGAGGAGGAGGAGGCGAAGAAGGCGTTGCGTTGGAGCGCGGTGCAGTGGATTGTGCACATTGTGGTCTTGGTTGTAACCCTCCGGTTCATGCGTATGATGTTGGAGCTTCTGCTTTGGTTTGTGCGCCTTATGTTCTGAAGTTCTGTCTCGTTTCTCATACGGATCGAATATCAATCTACCTTTTTCTCTGCGAGATCTTACGTTTCAATGTTTCGACTCATCATCAGCATCATAAAATGCACAAGCCGTTGACGGGCGGTCTGGGAATCAGGATATTCTGTCACAGGGCGTTCACCAGCATCTTGACATTGGTACCAACCCGCGGTAAAAGCGCTGAGTAGGAAATCCAAGCTTCTAGTCAACGAACGTAGCATGGACACTCTCGGACCTGGATGAACAGCCGGAGGGAGGGGCGAAGCTGAAGAAAGACCCAGAGCTGAGAGCTCTTGCTGTTGCCATTCAATGCGGAGAGCAGAATCAAGATGGAAGAAAATCGATTCAGGGTTCGAGGTTCGAACAGCCCGGCATGTGCCGCATGGCCGGAAGTCGTGACATGGAAAGAGTCGACATCAAATTCGATACTACTCGAGTGGAGACCACTAAATCTGGCGCCAGGACAATCTGCGCTACAAATAATATTTGGTGGGGGGGCGCGAGTTCTGAATGTTCAAGGAGGAAGCGAGCCAGGTTGAAGATCTCTAAATCGCACCCAAGATGTAAACCAACGAAAGACATCGCCGCAGAATTCACTCACAAGATCTCCGGCGTCGTCCATTTGGTAGATTGAATGCATATGTGGATACTGCCGTGTGCCAAGGCATACAGCGCCGTCGGAACATTCGCGAATGGATTCCCAATAGAATGAGGCATAGAGATTGTCGGAATCTAGCCGAACAGATCGGATGGTGGTCCGTCGCCTGTGAGAAACTCCACAAGGCGCGATACCCATCCGTCGCTGAGAGAAACGTTCTTTGAGGACCCCAGACTCTGAAGCCGTTGGAAGAACGTCGGGTGTTGGTGGCTAGGAAGGATCCATCCTCAGCTCAGGTCTGTTGAGAGTCGGTGGCAAGGCCGAAGAAACGAGAAATCGCCTTTGCTCGCATCCACATACACGCCTCGTACAAAGTTTTAGCTCGCAAAGGTGGAGCGGAGCGCTTCAAGCAAGGGTGGAGGCTCTCGACCAAGACAAGGCGCGTTCAGCGTGAGGGAGGGCAGCATAAGATTATTTGAGGATATCGGGAGGTAAATCGCCACCCCCGCGGACGTATTCAAGGGAAAGTGTTGCAAAGCAGCGTGGAACGATTGCCGCTCTGGTGGAGGGAATGATACGGAGGCGTCGTTCTGAAGGAGCCAGGTGCATTCCACCAGCTGAGGAGCACGATCCA